>CAEGAE010095092.1:0-49482 GCA_903067095.1 Girardinus metallicus
TATATATGAAGAAGACTGTGCATAAAGACATTAATTAAATATAACAAACTTTGACTATAGAAGATGAAAAAAAACATGTTTTGCAATGGAAATGTGAGTTTTTAATGAACCATTTGTGCATCAAAGAATAGTGCTGATTTATTTTTTTTTTTAAATAACATTGTTCATATGTAATGTCTGAATTTTCAAGTTTGTAGTATTTATTGCCAAAATATAATAATGTCTAGAATATTCATTAATTGATATTTTAATCTTGATAGTTGACTAAAAATGTATATTAGGGATCATACAATTGCTTATTAATCTTAATTGTATACTTTTTGGTCATTTTGATCTTTCATAGTAAAACAATTATGGGTTGGACTTCCTCAGTTTTCACACCATAACTACCAAACAGCTGAATTTATCTTTTTTTATATATTTGTGGGGAAAAAAAAAAATCTCTGGTCAACAAAATGTTTTCTTCGGCATCTAACTTAAAGAGGTTTATTTGTAGAAATGTTATTGGAGAAGATTTTTGAGATTTTGAATCTCTTAACACTTTAAAAAAATAAATAAATCTGCTTTAATGTTGTTATGGTAACTACCCCGTGCCTTGAGATAAGTGAGGCTGTAGAAAGATCTGCAGCAATTTCTCCATCAGGAACTGATGTCACCTGAAAATCCAGCAGCTGCTGCCAGTAGAGGGCATTATTTATTTTTTAATTTTTCTTTCTTTTTTTTCTTTTTTTTTCCTGCAGGCTTATGTTTTAATGTTTGCCTTTATGGCAGCTCTAAAATCACAAGACCCCAAGCTTTGCTATTTTTTTTTCTAGCTAAAATAATAAACTTTTTTTTTTTAAATAATAAACTTTTGTTTTTTTTTTTATTGAAGCACAAGAGTTGTTAGAGACATAATTTAAGCTCCTGCTCTGTTATCACTTACATTTTTCCTTGCAGTTCAGAGTTCCTCCTGGTCTTCTCTCCCTGTGGCTCCAGACTGAGAGCTGTTCCAGGAAATGCCTAGATCCACTTTTTTTCTTTCGCTCTGAAGGGAAACTGGCCGACATTCCTCTTGGCTCTGTAAACAGAAAGTCATGGGATTGACATCTGCATATACACATGTGTAAGTGTGCACTGGAGCAGTTGCGTCATGCTTGTGGATCTGTTTTGACTCACCGGCGTTGGGAAATTCATCCAGAGGCGTTGGTTAGGTGTTTTTTTTTTTCTTTCTTTTTTTTTTTAACAGTCTTTCTCCTGTTTGGTAAGAAAGGTGGATAGTTTGAAGGCAGGTGGTTCAGGTATTGCTTCAGATATTGTGAATTTCCTGAAGCGGTGGGTTTACATTCCCGTTTCTGCTTTGGAACAGAGGAACTTTTTCTAAATGGGTTGTTATGACCTGCAGAAATATTCATACATCTTGAACTTTTTTTTTCTTTCTGTTGACATTTTTCACATTCCAACCACAAACTTTAATCTTTTTCACTGAGATTTACTTGACAGACCAGCATGATTATGAAGAGGGAGGCAAAGAGTGCATGGTTTCTCTAATTATTTCCACAAATAAAAATACAAAAGTGTGATGCATCTCCTCTGCTGTCCATTAGCATGGAAAGAACACGTCAGTGTATCTAATGTATGTTTCTTCCTGGCATACAGATAACATACCCCAGCCATTTTCTTGATAAAGTGTTCTTTAGAGAAACAAAAAAAGTACGAGTTAAGAGGGACGAGCCTAGGTATGCTAGCGGCTAATCTATCAAAGCCTGCCGTTAGCAAATCCAAGTCTGTCACTAGCATATTTGAGCCTGTCGCTGCTATATTCGAGCTTATTGCTAGCATATCCAAGCCGGTCGCTAGATTATTTGAGCTTGTCGTTAGCATATCCAAATCTGTCACTAGCATGACCGAGTTTACCGATGGCATATCCGAGCCCATTAGCCACCAGCCCCTTCAAAGCTAGTGCATCCTTTTCATTTGCTAGCACTCAGTTATTGGTGCTGGCATATAGTTAATCAGATCAGTAGATGACTTCGGGATAGATAGCCTGTTGCGACAAGGAAGTAGCTATCGCTTAGTGATCAATAGTCTTAATTTTTGCACTAAAACTGAGCCGTAATGAAAAGACGGTTAGGGGAAACCTCGATGAAAACCCAAAGACTGTAAAAGACTTGAAACCGGGGCAAAGATTCACCTCCCAGCTGTACCGCGTACCTAAATATGCAGCCAAAACTTCAACATAATTGAAGACCTGCGCCTGGAACTGTAGCCAACCGTGTCAACTCAGGTCGGCTAAAAACAAACTCAAGTAGGAACGTGCTGATGTAGACGTCAGATTCTGCTGGATGTGTGTAGAAGCAGCAGGCCAGCCGTGGATACGAAATCAGGAACATTGATTATCCGGGACACAGTGGCTTCATCCGTGTAGTGCTAAAAGCATTCGATTGATTGGCCTCAATAAGCCACTGCAGAAGTTAAACTTTTCAATGTAAACCGAAATGAACGGTGACAGAATGTTTGGCGGGTTTTTTTGTTGTTGTTTTTTTTTATCAAAAGGTCAACAAAAACTGTGCATTAAAAGTGAATCCACGGTGTTCGACAGGGATGATTAGATTGTCTACTTGGCAGCTGCGAGCTACTTCTTTTGTTGTCGAAGCCTCGAGCCCTTCATACTATTTTTAAAATGTCAAGTCCCACTGAGGAATCCTTAGAAACCTGGCTCTTGGTTTTAATCTGCGGCAAAGCCAGAGATATACTGAAAGTACTGGTGGAATTACCGACTAACCCATATACTGAAGCCTTAAAATCCTCCATCAGTACTGGGCCTGCCTGAGATTATGCTTGATGGTTTATTGGCTTTGTCATCTTGTGAACTCAATACTGTGTGTGCGTGTGTGTGTGTGTGTGTGAGAGAGAGGGAGACAGAGAAAGAGGGAGGAGATTTCTCAATCACAGCTTGCCAAAACTCATCTGAGTGACTGTGTTTGTGTATTATGCTGTTGAAATGGAGCTGCGGGGCTCTGGAACTGATACAGACTGTTTCTCCTTATTTACACTGGCACACACACACACAGATTCTCATGACTTGGACAGCTTCTGCTTGTCTGAAGCAAAAGCAAAATCACACTCGGTATTCGGTCTGGACATGTTGGGATTGAGAAATTCATTCCACTGCCACCATTCTTCTCTGAACGGTTTGATGATTCATGAGATTTTTGTATTTTTCCAGTTTTTCTTTTTTTTTTTTTTTGGGAGCCAGGTTTCATAGTTGTGGCTGGACCAAGATAAAGCTGTGTGTTTATGTAACAGGATTCAGTTCAGAGGTCCAGTTGGATGGTGAAGTGCTGTTTCCCTCACTGAATAAATCAGAATGAAACTTTGACTTCAACCTTTTTGTCAATCACAATTCAGGAAGATTTGATGTTGCAAATCTTAAAGGTGCAGTATCATGTAAAAACAATTTTTCTGAGCTATAAATCATGTTATAATGTTATTCCTTCATCAAAAACACTCCTGGAGTGTTGCCTTGACTCTTTCATGCATGTTTCAGAAATCCTTTAATCTCCATGGAAACCATTCTGCTGTGAAAAACGCCTGGTTGGACTTAGCTCCGCCTTTGACAATGCAGCTCCTCCTCAGAGCTGCACTTTCCAAGCTTCAGAGCTTCTGCCTTAAAGAGCAGCCCTCGCTCCCTCAGTTCCTTCAGACTAGCCAGCATCAATTGGCAAACACCTGGTGGAACTGCGCATCTGCTGAACTCATTATAGCTCAGCAGATGCCTCTCAGTGAAATGCTTGTAAAAACTGTTGTTAATGGGTTAAAAGAGGAGCCATGTTGTTGTGACTTCCTGAAAGCGGAGTTTCAGAAAGAGCAGGAGCTTCTTAAAGAGACAGAGGCCCAATTTCAAGGTGTTAAACCAGGAAGTAAATTTTTTTTTAAGTCATGTTTGATATATATAGTTTTTACCACAACTGACTCGCCTGCATCTCCAGGTTTTATTTTGTTAACAAAATTTTTCTACTGCAGTGGTTCAGCTGTGAATGGTGAGTAAAAGAATCGTCCTCTTGCCCTCCAGCGTTGTGCACATGCGCAAAATTTCTGGATGTGAACAATAACATGCAACGTGTCTATGTTCATATTTTTTTCATAAATATGAACATAGACACGTTCCCTTCTCCTCTGTCTAGGAAGCGTTCATGTTCTCTGCTGATGTGGTGGGAGCAGACTGATATGGATGTTGACTACAGTCTGGGCTCAGACTCTGAATGGGTCTTTCTATGTGGAGGCAGGAGAGCAGGATTAGTTCTAATCAGTTTTAATGATGCCCTCACATGGACTTCGTTAGCTTGGATCAGCTAGCCTCTCTGGCTCCGGTTCCAGTCTGGACAGAAGGAGTATCGATTTATTTTTCTTTCCTGTTGTCACAAAGCTGTAATGTAACTCAATTCGGTTGATTTTGAATATTGCCTCCCAAAAAATTATATTATAACCTCTTGCTGCTTTACAGAAAAATAAACTGCTGGAGTCCAAATTGAATTTCATTCAGTTTATTTCAATCAAAACAGTCATTCACATTCAGGCTAAGAGTTCAGCTTGATCCAACAAAAACTGAATCACAAACATTTAGATTTAGGCAATCAAACTTTGACTAGGCCACTGTTAATTTTTTTTAAATCAACAGAGTGTTTTTTAAGCTATTCAGAGGTGGACTAACTGGTGTCCTTTGGATCATTGTACTGTCATGTTTTGTTGTGAAAACTCCACCATGAATGTCAGTTTTGCTCCATTTTCCTTATTATTGTTGCGTGGCTGTTATGGAGACAATCAACTTGCATTGTTTTACATGTTCGAGGCACTTGATGGTGAACTCTTGGAGTAATTTGGGTAGGCTGACCTCATCGGGGAAGGTCCACCACTGTTCCGTGTTTTCTCTGTTTGTATACAATATCTCTTGCTCTGGTTCAGTGGCATCCCAAAGCCTTAGAAAAGCCTTTCCAGGTTTATACTAACGATTTTCTTCTTTCTTGAAATTCTTTAGATAACAGAGAGGAAGTGGTGTTTTTTGGCCTACTTCACGTTGCTAAACAAGGTTCTATTTAAGTGATTTGTTGATTCTTCAGGTCAGATTGTAATCCAGGCTTCATCTGGCTACTTCACGCTGTACTTTTACTGTAAACACTTTACTGACGTCCTGTGTGTTTTCTGGCCGGAGTCTTACTGCGTTCAATTAGGCAAAATCAGCCACAGAGTTGGCAATAAAAAATGAGCGGAAGATCTATTCCAAAGAATCACTTCCTGTAGCGCAGCAGTACAGTTAAATGTGCAGTAACAAATTTAACCCTGTTGGGGGCGATATAAGACATTGTAACACTTTTGCCATTGACACATGGTGGGTAACTGGTTGAGTTTAGCGCTTTAGCGTTAGCTTCCGCTAAATACTGTGTTGATGTAGCACTTTAGCGATAGCTAATGTTTATGATTAGTGCTTTAGGGTTAGCGCAGCTACGTTTTTAGCTAAATTCTTAAGATTGCAGGCATGATGTATTATTTTTTTAGATCTTTTAGCCTACTTCATGTTGTCAGGCAGCTTCTACTTCATTGATTTGGGTCAGGCAAGTAATCCGTCTTGTGTTAAATTGCAATTGTAATTTAACATGGGAGTGTCGGGAGATTATATTTTCAAGTCGCTTTATCTGTGTCTTATGTGAATATTTGTTTGAGCTAAACTTTTAATTTTGGCAAAAAAAGAAGAAGACAAAAATAATAAATCTGCAGAGAGAACGAATCCTTTTTAAATGACTACCCTGAACTAAACTTCAAAACATACAGACCATCTCTTCTAGCTCTGTTTCAGCCGTTGTGGTTCTCTGGTATCCCCACCAAAGGACCTGTAAGTTTGAGTTGACTAAACCCCTGTGCTTTTCCCAACAACTGTATCTTTACAGAGCAGCCAAACAGAAAATATGAAACAATAAGGTGATAAGAGGGCAGTATCTTGTTCACACACGTCTCCTCCCGTCCTCACTCCTCCCTCCCTATCTTCCCTCCACCCCTCTGTGTGCAGCATTGCCAGTCGTGGTGGCTGGGAAGAGAGGACGGAGACATGCAGCAGCCACTCAGTCACATAGTCTATTGTTTTTGACCACTGCACTGAGGGAGAAGAAGGAATTTGCCGTGGATTTTCCTCCAACTTTCTGGCTACAAGTTCTGTACAATACTTTTCTCTCACTGTTCTGCGGTCCAGACAGTTGGCTGAGTTTCATGGACACATTTCTACGGACAAACCGTCTTGCGAGAGAGGAAGTTGAGAGGACACTTCGCCTTGGATGACCTGCTGATCTCAAGGAGCAGCATCTCCTGAGCGGAAACGAGAGAGCGCTCATCTCGCCTTAGGGAAGGCGCCGGGCTGGAGGATCCAACTGCAGACCAGGGGGAAGTAACCTCTCGAAAGACGAGGTGCTCTGATTTCTGGAAGATCGTTTCAGACACTTCAACCATGGCAGGGATGTATGGATGCTTCAAGGGCAGGAAGTAAGTCTCAAATTAGAGTTTGTTCAACATCTTCTACTGAACCGTTTACCCAACATCTGTACCGATTCATCCAGAAAGTTCTCATTCACATCTTTGTAACTCCAGACTCGGCTTCGGGAGGCGGGAATGTTGGTCAATCCTCTTAATGTGTATTACAAGAAAACAGACTAGTGCTGGTCTCTAATGGAAATCTTGATTTCAGCGGTAATTTATTTGAACCCCCCTGTGACTGTGGCAGATACAATGGCTTGGTATTAACCTGCATGAGTCAGAGCTGATCTGAGGAACCGATTGAATGTGCCTGGATTTCATGATTACTCAGAGGGTTTCAGAAGCGAATAGCTTTTGTTGTGTTCTGCTGTCATCCGACAGAATGGGGTGAGTGTGGTTTCCTGTCAATTTTCTTGGCACAGAATCAAGTCCTGTTGCTCAACTAATGGGTTCTCAACACCAATCAGAGACTTTTTTTAACCCTTTGGAGCTCATTTCTGCCCTCGCTGATGGAGATCCTCTGTGGGGTTGAACGCTTTGACTAAATTTAGCGCTCCGGGCTTGGCAGTGCGTTTCAACCACAGAGGGTTAGCATAATGACTGCCTTTTAGTTTTCAGCCTCCAGCGGAGGATCTTTTTTCGTAGCAAAGTTAGTAGATGTGGTGGCGGTGGCCGCAGATGTCCCCGTCCACCGTCTTTGTCATCATTCCTGCTGGGACGGAGCAACAATGCGTGACTTTTCGTGGCTTGCCTCAGCAGCTTCGGCTCAGACAAACATTTTTACTTGTGTGGTACTCGGAGAGTGAGAACTGTGGCTCGGTGGCAGAGTTGCAGTCGGGAAAAGTTGTTGGCTTAGTAACCTTTGACATCTAATCCCAAGTTGCTCTTGTGAGTGCAAACGGGTCAATACGTCCGTAGGGTAATGTAAGCGTGTCACCATAAAGAATTAATCAATTAATCGCGTGATAAATTATACAGAACTCAATCATTTAGATTCTGATGATGAGTCATTTTTGAAGGACAATTTGGTTCACCGAGACATCATAATCCATTTTGTTTATGGTTTCGGTCGTAAGTGGCTTTAATTTCCTTTTTATTCATTGCTTTCGGTTGTTGTGTTTATTTTGGTTATTTTAATTATCTTCCCGTTCCACCTTTCGGTTGTTGTGTTTATTTTGGTTATTTTAATTATCTTCCCGTTCCAACTTTAATTTTCAGTTTTCTTCAGAAAATTAAAGTTTATTGGTTTTTGAGATGGCGAAAGTCCACTATTATGCCATTATTATTATTATTATTATTATAATTCTTGACAATGGTCTCAAAAACAATAATATTGTCGTTTTGTCGCGGTAATTTCAGGGACATTTTATCGTCCAGCAAAGTTTGTTAACGTGACCGGCATAGTGTGAAGCGTTTGAAGAGGCTTTATTCAAATGTTCTTAGTAACTTGTAACCTTCAGAATGCATTTAAATCAAACTTCTGTATTAGAGGAGACTTTATTCAATACTTGCCACAAATGTGCCTTTATATTAAACAAATATTCAGCATCCTGATATCAACTATATTCTCAAATAATAAACAATATGATACAATACTCACATTTCTTTTTAAAACCATTGTGAACAGCATTGTTGTTGTCTTTTCTTTTCTAAAGATTTTTTTGGCAGCCTGTACTGATAAATGAAGTTTCTTTGTGAAGCACATTTCAGCAACAAGGTAGTTAAAGGTGTTTTACATCATAAACACAGGAATATGCTGTTCCACGACATACTAGCATGACCCAGTTTAAGGTGTCAATCACCAAAAGCAAACATTACAGGCATCCAAGAATCTCTCCTTCTGCACCGACTCACAAAGGAAAGGAAACAATTATGTGTGAGGATAAGAGTGTTTTAGTTACAATCACCAATGCATCAATAAATACCAGTAAATGTAAAAATACAATGAAAATGTGCAGTTTAGTGATACAAATCACTTCTTTACGTGACTGTGGTCCTAAAGCAGCGCATTTCAAATGGGAACGTTTTTCCAAGTTGTTTGTGTGAGAGGGGCTATAATTGCTGTGACACCGTCGCAGTCGTAGTCACCTAAAGGAGAAGTAATGAGTAATTCTTATCACCACTTTTATCATTATCGCAGTAGTACCGCAAAATATCGTGATAAAACGATATTTTGTCTTTATTCTGTGTCCATATTGCCCACTCCTACGATCTGATCTTTGTTTTGACGATAACTCTGATTCGCATTTCAGGTTAACATTTCTCTGTATTCTACTTTTAATGTTGATAAGTATAATAATATATTTAACTTTCAGTAGTATGAGAGCGCATCGCTGTTGCTGTAATGATCATTTTGTTTCAGCAGCCGCTCTCAGCTGCTGCCTGAATAACAAACCGGGTAAGTCTGGAAAGAGCCACGCTGCTACAAACTGCCACCGTAGTAAAGTGGTCCATACTGAATAATCATATTTGGAGAGAAATCTTCCAATAGCCATGTGGATATGAATGCATAAATATTTTTGTTTTCAGCATGCCTGGCATGAAGGAGTTCACCAGCTGATAAAAACCGCAACTAAATTCCCGGAACGGCGTTTAAGTCGGGCTCACCTGGTGCCTTGTTACAAAACCTCCGTGCTCCTGCGCTAAGGCTCGCTATGCAAGCGGAGCAGAGGCCGGTCTGTACGGCAGGAATGGTGCTGCAGCTGCAGATGAATGCGTTCTGTCCAGAGAGAAAGATGGAGGTGTTTTTGTCCGGAGTCCATGTAGGGCTTGTTGCTAAGAGCGGAGCTCGCTTCAGTCAGACGTTTCAGGGGAGGGAGGGAGGAACCGCCGAGCTTCACAGGACCGGCTCTGAGCTGCTACCAAAACTCAGGAGTGAAATGTAAAATAAATACTATCAGCTGTAAAAAAATAAAATAAAATATAATATATATATAGATATATATATATATATATATATAGACAAGTTAGTCCATTTCGATAGATTCACTGATGACTTGCACAGAAATTAAACTTATCATTTTTTCTTAATTCTGATGCATTATCAACTGGTCAAACGTTTTGTTTTTTATATGTATCAAAACAAAGAACTCCCAAAATGTTCAACCTGCACATGCATGAACCAACACCATGCACACTGATGCTTTTCTTTTTAGTTTTGTAAATTCAGCTAAGCAAGCTTTATTTTAAATTGTGATTAAGGTGCTGAAATTAAGCATCCTCTGATCTTATTTTTGTTATTTCATTTGAAGAAGGATGTGCAGAAAGCAACTGTAAAAGAACAAACTCAACTGCTGTACATTTTTTACTACGATAACAACTGGAGATTTGGCAATTAATTGGCTGAAGATCATCAACGAGTCAGTCTTCCCTTTTTCGGTTCTCATGGTAGTCAGCTGGTCAAATATCAAAAAATGAAAAAAAATCATAGAACTTCATTAATTGTATTACAAATGTAATTTTCAGCCTATAAACACATCAACCAATAGAATGAAGTTTAAAGAACTTTTCAGGGCTAAATAAAACTGATACCCAGGTTTAGGATATATGCTTTGATGCCTACATTTGGCAAATGTTGTAATTTCTTCATTTTAGGTTGGATTAAAAACTAATTTCTCCACCAAAAAGCTGCAAGAGATTTTTTTTTTAATTTTTGATAGTCCTTATCAAAGTAGAAAATGAACTCAGTCACAAAATAAGCATATGAGACCGCGAAGAAAAAAAAACATAAATTGGTATTGGCACGAATCAGTTCCTCTCTTGTACTTGCATTTAAATAGTTGTGAATTACTTGCAAAAAGCTCTGCTAATGAGTTAAATATGGAGAAATACTACTGCAAGGGTTGTTTTTTTTATTTTTAATATCACATTGTCTGTTCGGTGAAGTCACTGCTTGTAAAAATACTGCTTTAGCCCAAACACTGACCTCCACTGATAGATGTTTGGTCCTACAGGTCTCTGTTCTCTCCCCACAGAGGAGAGGACGTAATCTGAGGTGTTGGCTGGCCTACTCTGCGTCCAATTTGACTGCCTCTTCCAGCCTTCCGGCTCTCCGGAGAGCTGGGCCCTTTATGCAGCCGGCGTCTGTCCTATCACACACTGAGCTGCAGGAACAGTGCTTTTGTGATGGCTGTGATTAGTCTTTTGTGTTCCCAGGTAGAATTAAGATGAAATTCTACAGGCAGTCATTGTGTTCCTATCTTCAGGACATTAAAAAAAATATGTTAGGTTTTGAAGAGGTGAAATGAAGCCCGCGGGGCCCTCACAAAGCGCGATCTGTGGGGAAATACACGGTGGAAACACAATGGGAACAATCTTGTCCTTCAGTTTCCCTTTTGTGCTCTGCTGAACCTCGAGTCAGAGCTGCCCATTTACTGTTGCTTCTTTTTTACAGAGTCGTATTGTTTCACTTGAGTCTGCCTTCCCCTCTTTTACTTGCATCTGAGAAAGACTCAGAAGCTGATGAGATGACAGTCGTGACTTTGCCAGAGTCTAAGAGACCCTCAGGGTTTATTACCCACATTCCACCAAGTGTTGGGAATGCAAATAAAGTTTGGGATGCCGGCTTTCAGATGTGATAATTACGGGTTTATTTGTAAGCTGTCACTTCCCTTAATGCTCAGGGACATCAGAATAAGTTCAAATGTAGCCATCAGAGAGGATTACATTTGTTGGTGTAGCACAAATTCAAAGAGCAAGTGATTCTCATGACGCCAAAGGTCTGTCAATAACCACTCATTTAGACAGCAGTGTGCTTTGGAGATCTGCGCTGCATGCAGTCTCGCTCAAGATGTCTGCAAGAAAATATTTACATTTTCTCATTTGCTTGGATATTCAAACATCAAGGCTTACACAAAACAAACAGAAGATAGATTTCTATTGCTATCTTATCCCATGAAACAGAATGTAGCTCTGTTTAGTGGTGTCATGCACAGTTTTTATGCCCTAATTAAACTTTGTGTTAGTATTATGGGATATCGGTAGATGAATGACTACTAACTAACTGTTTGATGATGTTCTAAATTGATATATAAGGTATTTATCAAAATGGAACAGCCATTTCGCAAATCTAATTCTGTGTGAGCACAAATTAATTGTGGGGTTCCTCAAGGCTTTTTTTCTCCTATTTAACATCTTTAATGCTCCCATTTTTCTTAGATTATGGAGTAGTCTAACACTTTTACAAACAACTATGAATTTTTGTGTCATTGTATGACCACAGTTCATTATAGTCTATTTGTGGCAGTAGTAGATGCCATTGACTGAATGAATGAATCACAATGTCCTCCAGTATACAGGGGAAAAGACAGAAGTAATTTGTTTTTGACCCAAAAAGAACATTAGACATGAGCTTTTATGACCATTTTAACCCTTTAAAAATGGTCAGGGATGCTAAAGACTACTGAGAATGCAACAATCTAGGTGTTGCTAGGGACCCCAATCCTAATGTTAAAAACCGGTCTACCATTCTAAAAGATATTATCAGAATAAAGTGTTTTCCCTTTAAAACGTAACAGCAAAACTTGGAAATGCTTAGGCTTGATTATTTCTATGATGTCTTAGATAGTCCTGACAATAAAAGATGAGACCAATACAAAAAATAAAGCTCTCACTGCTGTTTGTTGTTATACTGCCATTTGCAGAAATACTTTGCTCCAAGGCAGAAACAACCAATCAGAACCAGGACAAATGTTTCAGCATTGTCAATCGTGCACGTGTACGCGCTGCACATACCCTTGAATACTTTTATTAGATCATTTCTGTCATCAATTTTTACATTAACAGTTTTTAAATGTTTTGTTTTAATTTATTTACTTTAACTGTTTTAACTAAAAACAAAAAAATAGCTTTTCATAATTAGATGTGGTCTGGATCTAGTTGCTTGATGTCCTGAATAAACAGTTACCCTTTAACAGCTGTAGGTTAGATCAACCAATCTCTCAAGAGGATGACATGACTAAATGGTCAGAGAAAGACGTTGGAGAATGACAACAAAGTGCTCCACAACAGACTGCACATCTATTGTCTTGTGTGAAGTGGTGCCTAATGGGGTAGGAGAGAAGATGAGGGCTTCCAGCTTTAGTTTTAGCAGCATTGGGGCTGGGCAGAGCTCTACCTGACAAACAGCACCGCTGTCAGGGCAGCATCACATCACAGAGACTCCCTGATGGAAGGAAATAGCTGAGCTTAGAGAGCACTATCTCGCTTGAAGCTCAATTCTCAAACATTGCTGTGTCGGTCTCTCGGAGAGAGTTCTCGGTCATTGTATAAGTGCACATTAAGGTCTGATAAAAACGATGGAATCTGGCCATCCATCTTGATTTGCCACTGCTATTGAGCTGGGAGTCTGAGTACTGAATACTTGCCACTCAGTGGAAGAATGCTGGAAATGTTGAAAAATATATAGAAGAACCTGCATTTGGTCTACAGAATTCACACATTAATTACAAAAACAGAACAATTGTTTGGAGAAGTTCATACTTATTAATGTTATGTCATAAAAATGATAGCGAGGGTGAAAAACACTTTTGTTTACTGTATTATCTGTTGTCAAAGGTGAGTTGCTCATCACCAGTTACTCCAAACTTTCATATTTTCTAGAGATGTGGCATGGACCTTTGAACAAGAAGTTTGAGATCTCTGATATCTATATTAAATATTATGCTATATATTTTTGCAACTTATGTACATGGTTTGTTGCTACTTCCTCTACTTTGCCACTGATTGAATAAAACAAAAACAAAATAAACATTTAAAATATCTGTTTACTGCAGAAAAAAAAATAACACATATATTTTATTTTTTATTTCAAATGATTCAGGCTTGACTTGCATAAAAATTTGATTTAGTTTTTTTATTAGAAGCTCTCCAACTACATTGAAATATGTTTATTCCCATAGAACAGTTATTGCTGGCCTGCAGATAAAGGCCCAAAAGCACATTTGCATTAGCCCTCTGGTGGTTGCTCTCAGGAATTCAGATGCTAAACTATAAACTATGCACAGCATTCAGTCTCTTGTTACTGCTCTGTCTGTTCAATTTACACTAAATGAAATGTAATGATAATAATCACTGCAATGACAAACTGAGGTTAAATAGTGTACCCTCCTGGCAAATATGTGTGTTAGGCTGATAAACAAAGCAGGTTCCCAGAGTCTGGATCTGTCTGTCGGTTGGTCTCACTGTCTCTTCAGTACACACTACAATACACAAAAAACACAGACAGCAACATAAACAGAACTCACACATGTGCACCCCCACGCTGAGTCTGTGGCTCTCTAGGGGCAGCTTTGCAGTAGTGCTAGGTTGCCTCAGAGCACATTCTATCACTAGCGCATGATAGTATCTGATGACTTCTGCGATGTAATTGAAGTGTAGATTACTATCTCTCATTCGCTTGCCAGATCAAAATAATAAAAGGAGGATGGAGGGAGCGATGGAGAACAACTGTGAGCAGGTGACAGGATTTTGTTAAACAGGCTTTTTCCAGATGAGGAGAAACCCCACAATCCTATTCATAATGACATTACGCCACTTTAACTTGCATCCAAAACAATTACTGTAAGGCAGGTTAGTACATGTCCGCTCTGTAATAGAGTCAGGGAGAAGTCTGGGTGTTGAGAAGCTGAACAATATTAGAACTCAGTCTCACAAGACTATTTAGAGTCAAACCTGGACCGGTGCTTTAAATACAGCAAAAAGACAAACAGAAACTCTTTTCTGTTGATTCTAACATTGCAAATAAAAAAGGTTAAAGATTAAAGAAAATTGTGGAAAAAAAAATCTTCTAAAATGGTAACCCAGCAGATGAAAAGAGAAAAAATCTTAAATCCCAACTCACTTAAAAAAAGAGGGGATCAATCGAAGGAAATCTAAAGGGAGAGATGGAAAAGGTTAAGAAGATGAGAGACTGGGAAAAAGAAAAAAGGAAGAGGAAAAGAGCATGTGTGGAAGCAAGTGAGAAAAAAAGAAAAGAAAAAAGCAGCAGAGAGACTGACAAGAGAGAGAGCACACAAAATGAGAAAATGATCGGGTTCACACCAAGCGAGGCCACCATATTTGTCGTTGCGCAGAAGAACCCCTCATTACAGCACCTCGTGGGCACTCGCCGTGGCCTTTGAAGTGCTTTGAGGTACATCATCCCATGAAACGAGCATAGTTAATCCACTTGTTAATCAAGTGTGCGCATGAGCTTATGTCTGAAGTGGCTCTTTCTCCTTGGGAGGACTCGAAGCGTTCAAAGGGGAGTGTGCTCGGTTGGAAAAAGACGGAGAATTGCAAACTTCTGACAAACAGAAAGAAGCTGACAAAACATATATTGGCTTTTTGTTTCGTGCTTGCAGCAAGTTTACACCCAAAACATAGAAAAAAAAACAACAATTTAGTACTGTTACAGTACCAGAAAATGTTATTTTAATGTGCAGCTGGTGTCACAACATGTTAGCACATTGCTGTTGGGATATGACTTTTTTGGAGAAATAAATTTAACCCATTTTAGGTCCCATATTTGAAAGACTGCACATTAAACTTGACATCCTGTTGTATTTATGTTTAAAACACCAAGTTAGGCTTTTTAAATGAGGGTGTAGTTCCTGAGATTGCCTTGATTAATTGGTTAAGTTGACTGATAAAACCTCATTATTCAGCTGTCTGGCAACAAAGGCAATGGGGAAAACCATGCTACTTAAAAATCATGTCTGTGTTGGCATTTAGAGTACTCGTTAAAAAAGGAACAATGAAGGAGTGAAAATAATTACTTAAAATGTATGAGAGTAGCATGACTGGCTAACTGTAAGCTAAATGCTAGAGTATCTCCTTCAAGCTGTGTTAATTCTGAAAGAAATTTTTTATTTGCTTTTAGCCTTTTATGTGAGATGGAATTTAGTTCTAGACATAACTTGGTAATCTGCAGTCATCGTTTTAGTCGACTAAATTGTAACGCATTTGATTTGATCAAAATATGAAGCCAAACGTTTTCCATCATTAGAAAAATTTATTTATTTCCCCCTTGGTAAGGTACCTTTTTTAGCAACTTTGTTAAGATTTTCTTTGTCAAAAATCAACAGAAATAACCAGAAATAGGTTGTGTATTGTAAGCAAAATTAGATCTGATTGTATATCTATGTTTTCTCTCTCCTATAATTCAATCAAGTTTTTTTTTATCCTGTTGCATAAATAAAGCATTTTCATTTCATTACCATTCAACATGAGATTTTAGTTTGTTTTTGAATTAGGCTTACTATCAGCACTAAACTGGAAGAGTATTTCCTAGTTTTGTAATTAATCTAGACTCCATTAGATCATCTCTGGTCAAAATTGTAAATTATTTAATCTGATTAACATCAAATTTAATTATAGAATATTTGAAGTTTTATTTATTTTGGTCAAGACCAACTGTGTAACAAATATAAATGAGACGATGCTGTGTTCTACAGCCATCATAGTGTATGCTTATTACGTTTACTTTGAAGTGAATGGTACCGTTTTACTTTAAAAAATAAAACAGGAACAAACAAGAGGAAGAGAGAGAAAAACATCAGGACGGGTGCCAAAATAACAATATATAAAAAACTTATATATATATATGTATATATATATATATATATATACATATATATACACACACACACATATACACATACATATCAGACAATAATCAAACCTCCCTTTTATATATTTTTATTTCTTAGTTGACCATCATAAAGGATGGTACTATACTGAACAAATATTGTTTAAAACACACTTAGACATTTGTTAAACCCTTGTTTTATTTGTAAAAACACAAGAACTGGGTTTACCATATGGCAAATATTAAAAACACAATTAATGGACTATTCAGACCAGGATGGGATTTGTCTACACCGATTACAAATTTATTAAATCACTGTCTACAATTTATGTATTAAACTTTTATTATTTTTAAGGAGGCAAACAAGCAAACCAAAAAAAGATTCTTAATTTTCCCAATTACAGTAAATAAGATATTACATTAAACTCAATATTGTGTCTCCTTCTAAGAGCTACATCTATTGTTCCACCCCTTTTTTTTTTAGGAGGTTTTATGTTCTACATGTAGCGTTTTACTCAGATTTTTCTTGAGCTGCCTATTCAAAGTGTCACCGGTGTATTATAAAAAGGGTTAGACTAGAGGAATTTAAGTTCCTTAGGTCCATCAAGGAAAACAGAAATATTAAGTGGTCACCCGGGAAAAGCTGAAGACAAAAACTGATGCTTCTCTGCCTTTCTCACTCCCCCCCACAACCATTCATGATGCAAGGCGACTGCCCCATCTCCTCATTCAACAACAGACCTGACAAAACTGACTGACTACCTTGCTTACAGTCGGTGAGCGACAGCGTGAGGGTCACTATGAGGTGCAGTGAGGGAGGCCTGGCCATGTCTCCTCCTTTTGAACCAATAAGTTTTCTTTTCACTTCAATTAATGACCCATAAATAACTCAGTAAAGGTGTCAACAAAGAGCACCATTTATCACGCCTTTTATTTCATGTGACAAAGAAAAGCTCATCTGCAGCTTCGAACGCACCCAAACAAAGACAACGGGTGAAAAAAAAAAAAAGGGAGAGAAAGATTTATTCCTGGACAAACACTCCGACCTAGAATTCATCTAGCAGAGGGACTCTCACAGGTGCAGTGATTTGACAAATATACAGGGAACAGTGGAGCCTGTACCTTTGTTAGATGTCTACAGTCAGACTAGCAATAAATTTGGTTAAGAGTGGGGGGACAACACTCTCGCTAAGCTCCCAGGAGGCTGCCAGGGAGCCGATGTTAAAGACACTTCTTTCTGTCTGTGTCTACTTCGGGGCTGTGGATCACAAAAGGCAGGAAGGTCTGGCTTAAAAAAAAAAAAAAACTAACAGAAGTGAATACAAATGAATGAGAGAATCTGTTGAAAATACCAGGCTGGTCTCAGCAGCAGGAAGAATTGCTTTATCAGGGTGTCCCATAAATGTCACTTTGAGTCAACAATGAGGAAAAAGAAGTATACAGCACTGACTTAGAAGCCCTCCTTCGAACAGAATGGCTCCAGGAATCGTGCACTGAGCAGGTTGCATGGCACTTTAGTGAAGTGCTATGGTGAAAAGATGCAAACTCCCTGAATAATATATGACAGCCTGGGTTCTGAATCCGACATTAAAAGCGATGATGTGAGAACAGCCTTGGCTCTGCTTCATCTTGGATCCACAAATCAAAACCTGAGGCTTTAAAGCGAACATTAAGTGGTCCGTCTTCATGGTTGATAGTGTGAAGGTGGGGGGAATCATTCATTAAATAACAACAAGCAGAGGCTTTTGAATTCGCCCGGAACACATTCGCCTTCTCTCCCCACCAGTGAAGCCGGAACTAGCTTAAACCAATTAATGATTCCTGTTAACCCACTCATCTACAGGGAGGATTGTCTTTCTAAATAATACAGCAACCCCCCCGCCCCAGCCCACACGCATACAAAAAAAGGCAAGCCTGTATATTCTGACAAAGACTAGCAGATTGTCACTTAAATTTGAAGCTCTGCTCACACCAAAAACACACACTTCAGCTCATATGCTCCCTGCACAATGCAGAGAATGGAGCGAGTCTTTGTCTGGCTGCGAATCCCCAATCCAAACGCCTCCACGCTCCAGACACTTTGATGGTGTCTGATACACACTTTACAAAAATAAAACACAGAGTATAGAAAATAATGCTTACAGGCGAGGGAGGAGAAGTAAAAAAAAAAACAAAACAAAAAAACAACCCTAATTCATTACAGAGGATAGGATATTAAGGGTTGTTATAGCAGTGAAACATAGCATTTGAACAATTTTCCAATCCACCCCCAGTGATATAAATGTCCGGCTACCATAATCAGTCCGGGTTACAGACAGGACCAGAAAGCTGCGATAAATGACATTTCCCAAAATCACGCTGACATTTTCTCTTATCAAGCAGCAGGCACTGGCGTGGTGAGAGGAGTCTTGTCAGTCAGAGGCAGACAGGACTCAACACCTTATCACTCAGGCTCTCTGGAGCTAACGCTGAGAATGAGGTTGAAGTTTGGAGACACAAGTAGAGGGGGCACGGACAGACATTGAACCAGAATCTGGACCTCGTAACCAGAATCAGACAGTAACCATCATACCAAGCGTTCAGTTAAAAAAAAAAAAACAGAGCCTCTCCTCTGGTGTAAGTGGGTTTTGGATGGAGAGCACTGCCTCTGCGACTCTGCTTTGGTTGGAGCTGACTTTAAAGCAGCGGATGGAGATAAGGTTGATGGTACAGAACTCTTCCCATCCGTGGGGGAACGGATGGAAAGAGGGAGGCTGCTCCTCTTGCTGTCAGCCTCCCTCGGAAGCAGACACAGAGCGGAAAATTAAATATTTAAGGTTGATAATGACACTCTTCATTAACATGTGATTCCGAATAAAAAGTGGAATACATAAATAAAGAAATAATAGAATGCCTATCAGCGGACATGTTGAATGAGGCTCGGTGATGATAAAAGGGAAGCGAGCGTAGGAAGGATTTCTTGGTTGGTGAGAAAATGATGGAAGCAGAGGGGAAGAGATCAGAAAGAAATGTCAGTCTTGTGTGCATTACTGATTGCTATGCCTTTCTTCAGAGGACTTCATATAAATCAGTTTCTTCTGCATTTTTTTTTTTCAAATTCAGTGTGACCCAGCTTGTTGTGCATTCCTCTTCTTTGCATAGTAAAGTGGTTCTTTTCCTTCTTTTTCAAGGTGCGGATTGTGTAGATTTTCAACTGTCAAGACTTAGCTGGACTACCAGCTCAGATAAAACAGCTGCCTCAGCTTCAGACCGACACCAAACTACCACTCTCACGTAGTCACATATAATATAACACAATCTGTGAGAGAAACCAGAGATATTCACTCAACGATGTCACTGAAGTGTTTGGGGATGCTATCGCCCGTCTGAGCTGAATGTGTTCGCGCGGTAGCTCACTCAAGGGACAAGTTATGTTTTCTGGGGGATGATGATTTGGTTGGAGATGGCTGTCTGTGGCAGCATTGTGGCAGCGAGACAATGAAAGTGGGGGAGAGAGCCTTTATCCCTGGCAGCACATGTCTGAGTCAGAGCACTGGATCCTGCTAAGCCTCAGTGACTCACAGCGCAGCTCACAGTGCGGATCATCAGCTGTGTTTCTCTGATGTGAAGAAGCCTTTCAAAGTCAAAGGCTTTACTTCAGGAATTCACGCTTAAAATCTGCATCAAATCAACGAACATGCAAATAAAAACAACTGTTTATGAGAAGAGCGTACAGATAAAATCTAATGCTATGCTGAGCACTTCCAGTTTGTACTCCAGATGGATGGTATATGGGAATTGAAGGGGAGGGGGATCTTCCCTGCCAAACAGAAACATCTTACCACTTGTTCTCCATTAAATTTAGGTTCAGACTTTGACTAGGCCATTCTAACACATGAATAATATGTGTTGATCTAAACATTTTTTTATTTTTTTTTGTAGCTGGGCGCATATTTAGTGCTGCAGTCTTGCTTGAAGTTTAATCCCCACCCCCAATCTCAAGTCTGCTACAGCTCCTAACAGGCTTTCATCTAGGAATGAAAAGTATTTAGCTTCATCCATCTCCCCTTCAATTCTGATTAGCCTCACTCTGCCTGTTAAAAAACGTCACAGCATGATACTGCCGCTGCCATGTTTCACAGGTGAGATGGTGTGTTCGGGGTGTAATACCTAATTCATACCTCTTATTCTGTGCTAGTCTGCTAGAAAGCAGTTTCCGTTCTTCAACGATTTTGAGTAGATTATGAATAAGTCAGGGCATTATCGCCCTGCTGAGGCAGTAGTTAAAACTGTACACCCTGACTGAAATGTTAAATTGCAAATGAGCTTAAAATAGATTAAACAGAGTGCATGCTTTTCAGGGATGTCCAGGGAGTGAAGAATAAACTTAAAATTTCTAACATTTAGAATTTATGTAGAAGCCTTTTAAAATCATCTGAATTACTTCAGAAAATCTGGGTTCAAATTTGTCTAAATTAATGCCAATGTTTACGAGGGGAACATCTATGTTGAGCAGTTCCATTCTGTTGTCCAGATGGATGCGATTTGGGAGAAAAAAAATGTGCTGCTGCACAACATATGCAGCTTGCAGTTAATTGTAAGTGGAGAGAGGTGATGGATGGGTTAACAGGGCATAAATTATATAACAGCAGGTAAACGCAATGCACTCATTAAATTTCAATGCTTTTATTTTCCCTAGGAGAGGGAAAGGTAATTGATGTCTCGCTTCTATGTCTGTTTGTTTTAACCTGACAGAATCAGCATGATAATTCACACACAGCTGTCACATTGGCACTAAATACAAGGCAGTGGTGTTTTTCCTGACTCCATAAAAAAGGTAACTACGGCCAAAAAAAAAAATACAATGCCTGGCATATCTCTTGAATTGTTGTTTTTTTATTTTATTTTTTACATTTTGTCACATTTTAACCACAAACCTCAATGTATTTTATATGGATTGTGAATGACAAAACAACATAAGTTATCAGATAACTGTCTAGAGTTTAAATAAAACAATGCATCACATGAATATGCTATGACATAAACTATATTATTTTTAGCGCTGGTTATAAGTGTAGTTGTGTTACTGTAAGGTAAACATTCTACTCGGTCTCAAGTCTTAGAAACTAATGAGTTGTCCTCCAGGAATGCCCTGTATTTAGCTCCATGCATCTTTACCTAACGTCGTACCAGAGTCCATGTACCTGCTGAGTAATAAAAAAACAAGCATTCATACAGCATGTTGGTGCCATCACCGCCATGTTTCATCCCCAAGATGCTGAAGATTTAAATTTTCCATCACACTTACCATTAAGCAAGCAGGCCAAAAAGCAGTTACATATTTGCATTGTCTCCTGGCTTAGCAAATTGGGAAAAGAAATTCTAGTAGCTTTCTCTTAACAGGGGCTTGAATACTTTTGCAAGCATTGTATAACAAGTCTTACCTTAAATTTTATCTGTACGTTTGAACATTTTTATAAGCATTTTTGATCTGATCTTTGTTACACATTGCAGTTAGAACTAATTGTCTTATCAAAGGTTTGGTTAAAGACGGCAATGATTCTAATTTAAACGCACAAGCAAACTCATGGTAGTGTTCCTCTACATCAGTCTGAACATACAGGAAGCAGAATAGAGCCACTACTGTTACCGAGCATTTCTGAAGTGTTTCCCCAGTGCACCCACTGATATGGGAAAGATAGCTTTTATGTGTTTTTGCTAAAGCCACTTTGAATAGTTTGCAGAGGGAAATAACTTGGTATCCAAGGATAAATTCAAGGTTACTGTGAACTCACTGCTAACTGTATCTTGAAAACTAATTGTCTCCTCTCAGGAAGTTAGGTTGTTCTTTGTCAGTCAGCTTCTACTTACTATAACCAGAAAAATACAAACATATTTTTTTGTAAAATCTGGTGAATGATAGAGAGCTTTTAAACCAATATTTAAGGGGACAAATATGTAATTTTTACCAAGCATTCAAGATCTTACAAATAGACTTAAATAACAAAAGAAATTCTAAAAAATATTTACCAAAACAAACGATCTTGAGATTAAGCCAAAAGTTATCTTCTTAGTGTTTTAGAAACATATGCTTATTACAGATTGATTGAAATTGCAAAGTCAGCTGAAAAAAAACAACAGCTTAAACACAGCAAAACTATCAAGTAAAAAGTAAAAGTAACATTTAAACAGTAAGGGATAAGCCAAAGATGGTAATTATCTCTCATATTGTTCTAGTTGTGGGATCTTTTTATTTTGGTAATTTGCATTTCCCTTGCAAAATTTTGTAGCTTCATCATCTGTGTTTCCTATTTGTGTACTGTTGCTATGTTTTCCACTTTTGCTTTTATTGCCAAGGAAGACGCAAGGTTTACAAACAAGATCAAACAGTAACTCTAAGGCAGATTTTTTATAAAACGAAGAACAGATGCATAACCTAATTCCATTAAGCGCCTATGTTCATCCAAAGCATCTGAAGTTGCAAGATCTTCCTAAAACAATCTCAACGATGGCAACATTCAGTTTGACATTTGAAATCCTGAAATTCCAGAAAGTCCACCATTACAAACAGATTGGTAAGAATTAATTCAAGCTGATATTATGATAAACGAAAAAAATTAACTGATGTGTTATGTAAATAGAAAAAGGCATGTGTATTTTTAAACACCAATCTAACTTATTTTAATCACCAAAACCATAAAAACTTTGAATTTTCAATGCAGAGATTAATAAAAATCTAACGTTTTAGAAAAGTGAAAAAACCCAAACAAACAAACAAACTATTTTTCAATGTAGTGAAAATCTCTATCACATAATGACCTAGCAGTTTAGTCTTGCATTTTATTTCAGAATATGACTCTGATGATTGTGGAAACCAAAGCAGTTATGGTGATGTTACCATGATTGACTTCAAAAGTTACATTTACAATTACATACCAAGCAGGAAATAAAGCTGGTACTTATGTCAATTGTTCTTAATGTGTTCTCAAGAGTATTTTTGCCACCAAATTATCTTTTATTTTTTTTCAAAATCAAAAGTTTTTCTGCAGTTGTACAGAATATAAATAAACCTCTTAAAGAGCACATTTGATGTAATTTGTATTTCTATCACTATTACATCATATGTTGTGTATCTGTGATATACATAGAGTACAATAAAATAGCTTCAACAACAAAAAAATTACAATAGAATTTTATTTTAGAAAGGATGAACTTTGTTAGAAGAATTTGATGGACTTTTAAGCAAAGCCTAACCAGTAGGTTCAATGCCAGATAGAGAAAACAAAACAAAAATATTTTCTCAGTTTTCATGCACTGTAAAAAAGTATTCTTCATTTCATATGTCAAAAGCTATATGCTACTTGTCTGGCACACCTCCTGAACTTCTTTTTATTTTTTATTATTGACTCTTTTTAAGTTTCTCCAATTATTAAGCCCATCATCTCAGACAGACCAAACATGACAGCACAAAGGATCTTGTTGTGCCATTGGGAATGCATGCCCTGCCTTTTCTCTTTACAATCTTCATAAAAGTTTGTTTCAAAAGTCTATTAAGGCTCTTGCAGGCAGGGATACTCCAAACCCCCAGCTGCTTGGGACATTGCTCCTATTTATTGCCCTGACATTCTTTGATCATTATGTAGTGTGTCGGGCCTCAGGGCACAGTCAACCGCTTGCCTGTCCACTCTCTTAACTTTCTAAGTAAAATGGCACTATTGAAGAGATTTGGAAAAGAGAAAAGATGCTGAAATGAGGGTGTAGTCTTCAACAAATATAACCAAATAATAGAAAAAAATAGTTATAATGTTCTATGCTAGGAGTGAGGAAAAAAAAAAGCAAAGAAAAGTAGTGATGCTTAACATTTGACATCCATCTTTCAGGGAAGATATGTGATGGCCAGCACAGTAGTTGTGATCAATATCTAATCAGGGGAAATAAATTGATGCTGTTTGTCTTCCATCTCTGAGAAAATGTGTAAGAATTCTGACAGCTCAGAGGAAGCATTAATCAAGTGATAAAATAATGATTTGGGGAGGAGGAATGAAAAAGCAAGTTGCAGTCTGCTCTGATATTCACTGGGACCCAGCGCTGTTGACATCTTGTCTCACATCCTGTTACTTCAGGAGCTGCATGAGGGATCATCTCCTCTCCTTGTCAAAAAAAGCAAAGCAATGACTTAGATATCTAAGGGGAAGGTATCAGTCCCTTGTGCATACCGTGAATAACACATTGTAACATGCATGGATGTCATACACTTGTGTGTCTGACCTTCCTCTATCTGACAGTAAAGAATTCTCCGCCATTTATTCTCAGCCCCTGTCTCCGCAATTACCATGTTCCAATCTCGCCTCGTCCCCACAGCCATCCGCAATACCCAGAAGGATCGGCAGTCTTTCTTCTAGAGCGGCAATTACCACCCCTATCTCCCTGAAACAAAAACTTTGGTGTTGGATATTAGAAAATGTCAAACTCAGGTTATATTTCACTTAAGTCCAAAGGCACTACAGTGCACTCTCAGGAAGCACTATTTTCAAAGCCTTTGCATTATGCATGAAGTGAGCGGTCCATTATTATTTTCTAGAGAAGGTAAAAGAGTGTGACTTTCAAACATCAATGCAAAACACAAGACTCAACGAACTGACATTCATAACAAAAGAAAAACAATATTTATAAAGCTGTCTTATCTGAGGAAATATAGCAGCTTAATTAAACAAGGGAGGTGACTGACTAGAACGTGACTTTTTTTTTTCAGCAAGTCTTTATTAAGTATCAGTTTGAGACCTGAGTCAAATAGTTCCTCCCTCACTGATATGCATGAACTGTGGCCGCTTATCACAATCCTGCAGGACAGACTAATCACATTCCAGTCTTTCACCTGCATGCCTGACATGCTTTGCTAGAGCTCATGATGAACCTTCTCAGGCAGGCATGACACCACTCTGTCGATGATGGTGCCAGACTCTCATCTGCAGAATTTACCACAGCCACAGCTGGTTCTACTGCTGTCTCCTGCCAAAATTCTCTATCGGCACTAATAAGAAAAACTAAAATAAAAAATAAAAAATCCATACGACTACTTTGATTGTTACTCTGTGTGGTCTAAAAGCTCAGAACTAGTCCACATCAATATAAGGAAATAAAAAATATAGACATAAGTTAAATGGTATCAGGAACAATATGTCCTGATTTGCACATTGTTGAACAAAATCCTTAAATTTCAAACAAATAAGAAAAATTGTATTTTTCTATTTTTTAGTGTCTCTGTCATTCAATACGTCCATGACAATTTTCAAAGCAGAACAGAGTTTTTATGGTTTCCATCATGACGATATGTCTATTAGATTGTTTGGCCAAAATCTTAAGGATGCCTTTGTTCTGTTTTGTTTATAATGAAAGACGCGTAGCTTGACGGAAAGTGGGAACGAAAAGTGATGTAACACCATCGTAGGCTGAACGCTCCGCGCCCTGTTGCTGCATCTGCTACTGCCACGACCTTCCATGACACTTCTTTTCCACTCTTTTTATTGCTCTGTTAGTAAGTACTGACAAAGCTGAAAGAGAGCATCACAATTTTTATTTTATTCAAGTTTTTTCTTTTTCCACAGTTGGCACATGCAGCGTCTGCCTCCTTCATGAGATCAGTCCATGCAGTAAAATTTTAATCGTTCTCGGTTCCTTCTCCAAAAGGAATTGTTGATGAAGTGTTAGGAAAAGGAAGAAAGTAGTGTAAACAAAAAATCTTTGGAGTGGATCTGGCAAACAGTGCACTGACATCTGTTTTCTACTAGTTAAGCAACTTTATACTGTGTTTGGGCCTGGTAAGTTAGAAGTTGCTGTAGCTATAGAGACAAAACAGGATGGATGCATTGTCAGTGCTGGTGTTTAGCAGCTGGAATTAACAGACTTCCATTGTACCATTTGACTGAGATTTAAATAAAGAAAAAAAAAATAAAACAATAATATCCTGTTTTGGCAGTAGTGAGCTTGTTTAACCTTTGCCCCACTCTTGTAATTTGTCAAAAGGAAAACGAACAATACTCCAGCAGCTGACCCCCTAGTTTGGGACAGAGTTGATGAACCTGAAAACAGAAAAAGGTTTCAGCCTTGGGAAGGGCACTCCAAAGTCAAAAGTGGACAGATGGTGGTGCTACGGTGTGAGATCCATCCTTTTATGTGAAACTATGCAAAAGAAACAGAATGGAGGCTCGCTTTCTCCACTTTGGTTCATGAAGGGACAATCTTTCTGTTGAGAATTAGGCAACTCATCTGAACAAAGAACAAAGGTTTCCCATTACCTGGCCTGAGAGATGAGCCTCTCTCCCACTAGTGAAAGCACATTCAATTACACGGGACGGAAACAGCTCCAGGGTGTTGGATGAGTGAAGACGGCCAGACAAGACAGAAATTAAGCTTGTTACAGACTGATTTTAAACTCCACTTAATTCAGCCTCCCTTTACAAAGCCTGTTCACTGCCTTGCATTCCTCGTCTTATTTTTTTTACCCCCTCTTCTCAACATGAATATGGGATTTACATATTGCAGGTAAACTGGGGAATAAAGAATGCAGATCCAATTAAACCCCCAGGGAGCTAATTAGTTGCAATTAAGTTTCTGCTTCACTTGTTGTGTGGGATTATTTAGTAAACACCTACAGAATGTTGAAAGAAACTTGGCCTTTTCCTTGAACTCGAGAAGCGCTCTATTCATCTAGTGGAAATTTAGCCTTTGTGAAGATGTTTTTATGCTATTAATTAATCTGCGTAGATCTTGCGGTGAGTTATTCACATCAAAGTGTGAACAGAGGCAGTGCAAGAACCAGAGCAGGCTCCATGGCTTTTTGACGAATTTTAAAAGTAACCTGGGTGCAGAATTAAAGGGTTAGTGTTGCTTTCAAAGAGGGTGAAAAGGTCACGTACCCAAGGGCTGCTTCGAACAAATTGCACCTTGACTTCATTAACCTTGACACGCTTCCACATATTTTGTCACTAATCACATCCCAGGAAAAAGACAAACACACCAGGCAAATAAAACAGGTGCTTCTGTATGTGGCGTGTTGCTCAGTTGAACTGTTGGCAACAAGCAAAGAGAGATGTCACATAACATTAAACAACAACCGCAAAGCCCTTTCACCTGTCTGTGTAGAGTAGCCTAGAGCCAGTCATAGGTGTTCAGTGGCTTTGTGCTGTCATCACACATCAACCCTCATTTGGGCTCTGCTTGGTTCCAAATGACACATCCTCTTCTAAGTGAGTTTTAACCAAGTTTTCTAGCAGTGACATATGCATCTGAGATAAACAACAGCAGGCACAGAGAATGACTTTCTGTCTGTTTATGTCCAGAACAAGTCACAAAAGCATTCTGTAGTTTGTGTTTATGTCAACAGCTTTGGTTTGGATCATCCAAAGTGGATGATCATAAATCTAAACTTTAATTTGTCACAGATTTTTTTTATATACAGAAATATACTGAGCCTGAGCATTACAATTCCACTTGATTCAAATCTCACTCACGGCACAGTGTGGGCTTCCTCTCATTTCATAGGATTCCCTCTGGTGGAATTTCTATCAGGCCAATCATCGAGTAGAAGGAGAAGTTGTGTTTAAAACTTGAATTTTCAAATTTACAGCTCAACTTAATATCTTTCTTTCTATGTCACAAATTAACATCCAACAAGAAAAACACTACAACTAATCTTTACATAATAAAATCTGAGTCTTTTGTCGTACAGTTGCATATATACACCTTTTGAAATTCTTGCATTAAAAGTTTAAACATCACTTTATCACACATCAGACAAATGGGACTTTATGTTACATATTCTTATTCCAGGTGGTGAATTTGTTTAGAAAGGAGCTCTGTGAGCTACATGCTTAAGCTGACATTGGCATTCAGTGCACTACAAAATGCAAAATGTTTCATATTATGGCAGAGAGGGAAATGGCACCTGCTGGGCAAACACGGTGCATATTGTAATGTAGCTTAGCAGCACTTGCCCAGCTCCTTGCACTACAAAGCAGTCCATCAAAGTGAGATCTGAGAGAGAGGGAGGAGAAGATCATGACTTTTCACACCTCGTCAGACTGACTCACTTCTGCAAGTTCCCCGACCGCTCTGTGGTTTTCCGCCAAACCGTAGGAACATCGTGAAGGCGAGCGGGAAAAAGTGGATAAATAAATAAGTTCTGCAGCATAGGTAAGGTTGTATGGGTTATTATTTTAAAGTCTTCAATGAAAAAAAAACAAAAAAACTGTATACCTTATTTTTGTTGTTGCATGATACAACAAATATATGTTATATTGTACAATATATGTTGAACAAATCATAAAAAATGACTTATTTTTTGATAAACAAGTCAAAAAATGTTAGACTTGTTAATCTTGTTTACAAAGAAAATAAACCAAAATCTATTTTCTATCCTTTTTTCATTGCATAGACATTACACAATACCCCATGGTAAAATTGCTTCACTGATTGAAAATAACATGGATGTGTATGAATTTTGAATGCATTTTAAGTGTTTTTGGTTGTCTTTTAATTGTTTTTTCTTGTATTTATGTGTAGATGAGTAAGTTTAGACAAACAAATCCATCCATCAAATTTTCTCATCTGCCACAACAAATATGAATTTGACTGAGATCCCATACCTAATAATGGGGTTTAATACAAGGTTAGTCTAACCTTTCCTGTTATAACAGTTCAAATCCTTCTGTGAAAGTGTTCGCTGTACTGCATGTCTTAAGAATCAAACACTCATTAAAGCTTAATTTCACAAAGCCGCAACAACATTCAACAACAATACCAGAATTCAAGATGTTGCAATTTGTAGCACAAAACAGTAGAAATACCTCTATTTCTATTCACAGGCAACGTTTGCATTTGTGTGATATAGTTCTAAAATCCTTCTTGATTAGTTAAAACTTTAAAGTCTACAAAAAATTCAAACAGCATGGTAAACATCCTCCCCTGCAGTCAGATTACTACTTATATTACAGCAGCCCTGCTGAGCGGGGCCCTCCATAATGTCAAAGGAAAAGCTTCGCCACATGCCAGAAGCACTTGTCTCCATTAACACTGCACCGAGGGAGACTCGCTCGGACTGACAGGCGGCAACAATACAGAAAACTCTTCCAACTGTGAGAAGAGAGACACAAAATGAAGAAAAGTGAGAAAAATGAGTTGGGAACTTCCATTGTCCTAAGCCTTTCCCTCCACACAGATGCGCAGCTGAGCCAGTGCAGCTGGCCGACTGACAAATGGGAAAAAATAGTCCAATTTGAGCTGGTCGTTAGCAATCGGAGTGCAGCATTCCAGATAAATGAGCGGCTGCCTCAGGTATGGCAGAAGATCTTCCTGAAGCACTCCTGGGAGACTGGACCATACCATGGCAACCCTTTAGCCATGCTTTCGATCCGACAGGGCCGACACCACAGCAGAGGTGACCTTGCGGTGCTGCGTGTGATGGGCTTCTTATTTTTGCACTCTCCATCACAGCCCACTTCTGCTTCCTTGGCCTCCCCCTCTGTTCTTTATAATCCCCACTTAAAGAGACAGTGTTGCTCCTTTTATATTAATAATTTCTCACTACTTTTCCTACAAGGATGACATCAAAGATCGAGACCCAGTGAGAAAGAGGTATTGGTGTAACATCTTTGTGTGATTCAGACTGAAGAGTAAATAGAGACCTATCTCATTAAGACAATCTGAGTAGAGTCAATAACACTTACAGGTACACTTCAATAAATTAGAACATCGTTGAATAGTTAATAGATTCCAGTAATCCTGTTATATAGATTCATTACACAGTCTCAAAGATTTATTTCTATAGGTTTTGAAGATTATGGCTTATAGCTAATACAAATCCAAGATTAATTTAAAATTCCAGTTTCAGAAAATTTGAATATTACATAGAACCAACAAGAAAAGTATTTTAATACAGAAATGTTATTTTATGGCTAGATTATTACCTCCAGAATCATTAGAGGACGAACGGTTTGACAATAGTTCATCAAGAAAGCCATTGTTGTTCCCTGTCAAGAGGAGGGTAAGCCAAAAAAGTTAATAGCTAAAAAACAGACTGTTCCAAGTGTATTAGTGGAATGTTTAGCAGAAGGAAAATTATGAATTTGGGGGTGATTGCATGTAGTTTAGACAATAGCTGAAGTCAATGCTTCAAAAAGTACCACACACCGAGTTATGAAGGATGTGGGCCACTACTGTTAAATTCCCTGTGTTTAAACTCTGCTGGACCAGAAAAAATGTTTGAAACATCTAAGGTTGTAGATGCTGGGCTGCCTTTAAGCCAGCTACACAACAGGCTGCAGGCTTCCATTCCACACTGCAATGAGTGCATAAATTCAACAGGACATCTATATTCTTTACAGTAAACTTATATTTCTGTACTGGAAATTTCTTGGGAAATTTATTTTTTTTTTTTTCATCAGCTATAAGTCATAATTTAAAAAAAATGAATAGAAATAAACATAAAACTATTGCTTTGTGTATTAAATCTAAACTGCAAGTTTTACTTTATAAGTTTAACTATTGCAATGAGTCATTTTATTAAATATTTTTCTAATACACCTGTGCTGATGTAGGTATTTTGACTGTCTCCTTATTGTTAAAACCAAACTCAGTCTTGTTCAGTGTGCTTATGTGTCAGAAGGAGTCTGCAAACGTCGCCATGTGCCAGAATGCACTACTGTGCCTAAGTATGTGTGTTTCAGTGGCAGCTGCCAGAGCTCAGCCACTTTTTTCTGCACACCCACTGTGGCCTGTGGGACCATAATCTTTGTCAATGCTACGCTGGTAACATTTTGCCAGAACCCAGAAAAGAGTGGGCCAAATAAATACAGACATGGCTGATTTTGCTTGTTTTGCACTCTATTTTCAGAACATGCAAGTAAAACCCCGATCCATAAGCAGTGTTTATACATTACAAGATTAGAAATGAAACCAATTTAGAAAGTGGCTAAATGCCCTCAAAAACACTTAAACCGCTGTACAAAAAAATGCATTTCCCCTTTACTGCTAAAAGATTTTGAAGATGTTTAAATAAATTTATATATCATGATAAATTTTCACTTTTGTTGCTCATTTTTGGCTCTACAACTATGTGGACAATTATCAAAACGACTGTGTGCTTTTCATCAACCTCTTAACACTTTGCACAACCACTTCCTGACAAGCACTTCATTGTATAAATCAAGGCTATTGATTAGCAGACAAGCAAACGGCTGTGCGAGTGAATTCTGGGGTTTGTTTCTTGAGTGCCCAACTCATTTCAACAAGAGCTCTTTCATGTGAGAATTGCGTATGCTTCCAGCCTTGAACCCCACCCACCCTCACAAAACAGAAAATCCCCCAGCTATTCCTCCCACAGAAATTACTGAATTGTGATGAGGGGAACTGAATCAATTATTGCCCAAGGTCAAAACCTGTTTAAGAAAAAAAAAAAAAAAAATCTCAGCGTAATAATCAATTATCTGTTCTGATTAATAAAATCTCATACTGTGCACCAAACAATGTGTGACACACTTTGTTAAGGGCGCTCATTATTTGTTTTGACGACCAAGTCTGAATGGAATTATATAAATAAATAATAATTACTACCAAATTGATCATGTTCTTATTTTAACACTGCCCTCCAGTTACTGGACCAACAGGCAAAGCTGTGTAAAAAGCCTTGCATTTATTTGATTATTGCAGTAACAGAGTCTCAAATGTAATTGTTTTCTATGGTTTGCTAACAATAGCTTTTAGGAGATTTTCTCAACCCACTTTATCATCCTCCTCACCATTTGTCGTGGCAAGATCCACTTGGGTCCCTGTCCAATCTTGTTTGTCACGGTTCCAGTTGTTTCAAACTGTTCACTTATTGTTTTCACTCTAAAAATGTCCAAGTTTCTTGTAGCAATGTAGTCCAATCTGACACAATTTAAGGAAGGAAGCTCAGAATCAAGGCATGCTCTGGGACATTTCAGTCCACTCCCTGTCACACTCAGTATTTAAATCCCAGTCTGCTGAGCAGGTGACCCTGGTCATTTCCCCAACCATCAAATGAGCCACTGCTTTGCTGGATGAAGCTCATTATAAATGAGGATGTGGAGTTGTGGAAGGGAAACAGGAGAGAACATATAACCATGAACATCAGGACACCCCTCCCTCTCTGTGTATCCCTCTCCTTCCTTTTTTCGTTGCATAGAAAGCCAAGGACCAGAAGCAGAGAGTAAAAAGCGTCTGGATCATGACCTTTCCTGAGGCGCGCTGAGACAAATTAAATCCAGACATCTGATGAGAAGAGACTGAAGAGACCTTCCGAGCTGCTTCAAGAGCAGCCTCGACGGTCCCACACTTCCAAGTCACTGCACATATAACAGGTTGCCCAGCTATTTACCTAACAAGCTCAGTCCCTGGAAAAAAAAAAACAGCTACAACATTCTCAAAACCATTTTGTTCATAAAAGTAAAAAGAAGGCAAAGTCTTAGAATTTGTTAAACTTCCCAAAAAAAAAAAAAAAAACACTTTCTGCAAGTGTCACATTACAAAGTGAAAAAAGCCTTTTCACATGAGAAACAAATCTTCTAAATAACTACGTTGAGTATAAAAATAAGTGTTTCCATGTCCAAGTTGATGAACAGCCTTGGGGAAACAACATTTAGAAAGAGGAGATTTTAGTCAAACTGAAGTAGGACACACAGCACATCTTCTAATATGAAAAAGAGTACCAATAACGGTGCAGACTCCCCATTGGATGCACATATATAAAAGCAATAGAAAACTTGTTGAGAGGTCAGCAGAGTAATAAGGTCTATTTTCATACTTCTCATGCATCCATCACTGCTCATGACAGAAAGAATAGAAAACTGTTCTGTGCTTTTTGTATCCAATTATATTGCAATTCTTAAAGATAAATTAAAATTTTATAAAAATCAATAAATATCAACAGCTCTAAGCTTTATAAAATAGGGAGATCAGAAATTGGTAAAATTCTGATCGGTACAGTTGAGCACACATAAACATGAAGATGAGATGTAGGTGCTTCTGAAGCTGATCCCACTACGACAGAATATTCATCACACAATGTATCATGACCCTTCTCATGATCATCATACAAATTAGAATATGATTGAACTAAATAAAGCCTTTTCTCCCAGGTTCAGCTGAAGAAAGTCATCTTTTTGAAAATTATTCTGGGTGCAGCAATTAACAGTATTTGATGAGAAAAACCAAGAGGTACTGAGGTAGGCCTGGTGTACATGTAATTACCCACAGATAAAGAGCTGCAGAAAACAGCCTGGTTTAATTTCCAGTTTAATCTGCAATCCTTAGTATAGTACAACCAAAGTAAAAGAGACTACTCTTAAAATTAGTCAGGATGATGAAACACTGAGGGAAAGTTTCAAATTTATGTTATTATGATGGGGTGGAATTAAAAATTGTGCTTTTCAATGCTCTTTGTTCTATTATGAATATCTTCTAATGCTATGTCTTACAGAAATGTTGATGTTTTAGGGAAAACTGGCGTTCACCCATTCATTATATTCATAATCATGTTAACAATACAGGTTTGTCCCGGTGAACTGGAATGTCCTTAAAAAGTCAATTAATCACAACATTTCAATTTAAGAACTGAGGCTCATAAAGAGACTTAGTTGATGGAGAGTCTTTCCAATATTTGTCCCTGTTAATTTGGATAGTTATGACTTACAACTAAGGACTATTCCAAATTCAGCTTCTTAGAGAATAAGGATACTTGTCTATTGCACAAGACCAATAAAAAGTATTTTTAATACAGAAATATAAGTTTATTCATGCACCGCACTGTACATACATGCACCTACTATTTTGATTCAGTGCATCTGTTCTTTCTCCAGATTCTTCATTTCAAATGAAGAGAGGACTTTGAACATTGCCTTTTTTTGTTGTTTAATGCATTTAGTTCACCAGTGGTTTAACACAAACACAGTTGTGTGTACTTTCTGCCCACAGTCCATGTTTTGTGCGTCTCCCCCAAACTCTTAAGGCTGCTCTTGTTTCTGTTTTTTGTGCTCCTTAAAAAAAAAAAAACACACACACACATACTGTTTCCCTCCACTAAGTTTTACATTAATGTTTCAAGATAGCACTATTATAGCACAGAAGTTTCTCCAACTTCTGTGCTAAAACCACTTAAATTCCTTACTTGTTAGCAGAAATTGTCAAAATTAATAGAATGTATTTTAATTAATTAAACTATTAAAATACATTATGATGTCATTTTTTAATGGAGTTAATAAGAAGTCCTAATTTCTTGTGATGTATTTGTGCAAGATAGTGGTGTCAACAGTATTTTCTGCAACTTTCATAAATAATTGAAAACAAACCTTAACAATTGGATTTGCAGAATTATCTGTGACATTAATCCAGGTTCAATATGAATTGATCATTTTTTGGGGATACAAAGCATTAGAACTTTTTCTTACCTTAAGTTGAAGATGGGAAGAGGATGGTAACATAAAAACAGAGACAGAGAGAGAGAAAAAGAAAATAATGTTACTCATGATAGCTGCAGTTATAGATCATCTCTCTTAAATAAGGTAGAACTAAGGAAGGAGTGTCATTTTAAATAACAAGATAAAAAAACAACATAGGATGAGCCCTTCAGGAAAAACAGAAAAAGTTTGAAACGTGCTTTTATGTAATTGGTCTGAGTCCTACAGAGGGATATGTTAAACAAACTCAAAAAACAAAACAGCTGATCTCCTAGGACAGAAAACAACCTTAAAATGCTCATCAATTCATTCTAACTTCCAGAACCATAAATCTTTACAGATCATTACAGAAGTTTGGGAGCACACTGGAGTTAAACACAACTCTATTATCCATAGTACAGATAACACAGTTTAAGAACAGTTATTACACTAAAGAATGGTTTGTAAAGTCGCAGTGGAAAGGACTTCTCTGCAGGGCTGAATACTGATGCGTCTGACTGATTGCCACGTCTGTTGGATCTAATTTGAAAGGTGGACAGTGATGAATGTCTTCCCTCCATTTACTGGCCATCTGATGTATTATGCATCCCCATCTGATCAGAGAGGCTGATGAGGCGCGCAGAGACGAGGGGGCGTCCATGTCCGACGCACCCTGACATTGGTTATATAAATGAATGCACCTCCACGCCTTTCATTTCCCAGCTGACAAGTCAAGGGAGGAGCTAACAGAGGGGAGGTGTCATTAATGGGAGGTGACTGGCTTCAGCTGGGGTTGTCTGTGCACTTTGATAGGCAGCACGTTTTGACAAAGTCTCTTAACGCAGTGGCTGAGCCGCACTCCCCTGTCAGCTTGGAGTCTAATTGTCGGGGACAGAAACGCGGGCAGCAGCCGGAGGATTGCACTATGGGCTGCCCGGCTTCTGCTGTGATCATCTGTCCGTGTGTCCCGCCCCTGCATGGGAAAAGGTGTGCTTACATCAGTCATCTGGAAGACAGATGAAGTGGATAAACAGTTCCTTTTTGTCACAGCCTTTCAGTGACAGAGAAGCCACGATTTCAGACAATTGCTTGGATCCACTTCTAGTGGATATTTTGCCACTGATATCATGCTGCCAGATGTATAACTGAAGGAGTGAAATTGTTCTTTTAGCCCACGGGGGAAAAAAGCCTGAGAGCTGAACCGTGTTTTGCTCTCTCCCCAGGAAAAACAGCGCTGATAATTGTGTCTTTGCTGAGGGAGCGAAGCAGACTCATTCTTTGTTTAAGTGTCCACCAGGAGAGCACTTTCTGACACAACCATTGCTCCTGAGCGCCCATCAAGTGCACATTTTAATGTGCAAGAGCAATATTAACCACAGCAGCAAATAAAAAAGCCCCCCAGCCCTCCCATCCCCAACCCAGGTGGGCAGAAGGTAGCCCCTAACCAGTTTATAGCTGCTGTAATTGAGCCATTTTTACATGAGCAGCTGCTTTTTTCAGTTCTGGAGGAACTCTCTCATTCCCTTCCTCAGGTCACTCTTTAAAATAAGTCAGACTTTATTTGTAACACTTTGCATACACGTGTGTGTACCAAAACCTGCTTTGGAGAGGTTCATGCCTGTAAATGATGAACTTCAAAACTTCAAAAAGTACAAAACAATATTAAGCAAATTAAGAAGCAAACAAACCAACACAATTACAAGTATTAAAATATGTGCACAAAATTCTAAAATTACATTATATTACAAATATAATATGATTAATAACAGAATTTTTAAACACCGCATAAATAAGGTATGGTGATAAAAAGAATACATCTAAAACTATTAGCCCCCACGGCAAGTACACAAAATATGCAAATAGTAGATATTTGATCAAATAAAGCAAGTTTTAATAACTTAAGGCAATTACAAATGGTTTCTTCAAATTAATCAAAAAATGCCCTTTTAAATGACAACTACAATTTCTAGATTATCAAGCACTTTCATAAAAAGAATCTTTAGTACATAGTAAAATATTATTTTGTTCTTACGACCTTCCACCAATGTAATTCATAGCCAGTGTTTCTGAGGAATCTTAGGTTTCCAGTGCCAGAGGAAGCAACGCAGCCCCAAGGCACTGAGCCACCACTGTGTTTTACTGTAGACAATGTGTCTGTGTTGCCCTGTGTCTGTGGAGATTACCGGAGACAGGCAACAGCCTCTTGCAGCGGTGTAAAGACACATGGCGTATAGGCAATGAGCAGAGACTCAGATTCCCATTACCCCCATCTGTCAGTACAAACTTGCAAAAAACATCTAACATTTGGGAAAGACACAAATAAAAAGGGCTGTAGCTGTGAAAACTTCCCCTATAATTAGAAAACCGGATGTATGATTACTTCATGTGGTCAATACAACAGTCAAAGTTCAAAGACTTGACAGTGATGAGCTGAGAACATGTATGTGATTCCACATTCACTATCTTTTTGATTTTTGTTTTAGTTTCAACCATTATGTGAATTTTCAATAAAGCCAATGCATTCATTTGGATAAATCCGGATGCTGATTATGCAGCAAGTGGCTGTGTTTACCAGCCGGAGAGCTAGGAAGCCATCTTTAATTCATTAGAAAAACACACTTTGTGGGAAGATTTTCAGCAGAGGCTTTACATTACTCAGGATACTTTATCACATGATCAGTATGCAGAGGAGCTATGTGTTATAGTGGTGCATAATGGGTGAAAAAGTCCAGGGTGTTACACTGTCCTCCACCGATGAGCTATTAATTAGTGCTAAAGGAGGTGAACGACGTGTCCAAAAGCTCAGGATTTTTCATTAGTCATTCTGCGGCTAGTCATAGAGGAGCACAATTAGCCCTGCCGCCTTGCCAGCAGCACTTTATACTCTGCAAAAGCCATCTGTAGACCACTGTTGTTACAATTTGACAAGACAAGATGAAAATAATGTCCACATTGTCTGTGTACAATTTGATGTCAGCTTTCCATCCTATAAGCATTCTTTTCTGTCACACAGTAATTTTTATTTAAAGGCACGTACCATTGTGCAATATCTGGTCATAATAATTAAAAGATAGGAGTTGATTTTATGATGGAGACTCAACATATGATCTAATTAGGATTGTATTAAACAGCCAAATCACAGCTGTAGCTTGCACGCCTTTGAGTGTTCTTTCATCTTTGAGGGTGAACGTTGTAGAGATTGTTCATTTCATTAATATCTCTTGAAAACTTTAAACAAGTTGGAATATTAAGTAGATGACTGGCAGACTGTACAAATAATTTCTGAGGGTTTATTTCAAGCCCGCTGGGATTTTTTTAGTACAAACTGGATTCTTAACAATAGCTAAGGTTGAAAAAGACAATTTCTTAAAACAAAAATTAGAAAAGCTCTTGTTAAATATTGTTTCAAGATTTACATGGTTTGATAATCATCTGTATAAAACTATACAAACAGTGATGGTCAATATAATGTTTATAAAAAGTTAATTCATTTCAGTAAATCTAAAACACATTATATAAACTATGCACAGACTGATTGTTTAAGTTTTGTTTTCTGTTATTTTGATGATTTTCTGCTTACAGCTACTGAAAACGTGGCAATTAAGGTTAGAATATTATATCAGACCAATAACAGAATATTACAGAACTATAGGTATAATAAAAGCATGTTTAATAATTGCTTATGTTCTCTTTCAAAAGGTAATTTTAATCTGACAAACAAGGTTGATCGGAATGCATATTCTGATTTATTGAATATGACATGTAGATTTCTCACAGCTAAAAGTGCTTTTAGAAGTGGAGCAAATTGTGGAAGCACACATGTTTTAAATAAACACCCATTTATTGCAAAAATGTTTCTCAAAACTTTTTTGAAATAACTAAAAGTGACATTTATGAGGTCCAGCTGTTGAGTTATACTATTAGAACTGAACTTCCTCTGGCCTCTTCTGCTGTCTCTGCCTGATGAATAGAAGCCTGCTAGATTGTGTTCTCTGTTTAAAATGAGAACTGGAAAGTTCAGTGGATCTCAAGCAGCAGCATAAAAGGAAACACCATTTTTGTTGATACCAGAACTGACTTGTAAAATATCAAAGTGGAAGTATTATTTGAACTTTACATGCTTAGCACATACAGTGCTAAGCATGTAAAGTTAGCACTTACATGCTAAGTGCTAAGCATGTAAGTGGCTCCTCCCCAACTTGCTGGCAGAAAGAAAACTACAAATTTTTTTCATTAAAAAAAAAAGGGCTCTTAAAAATATTTTTGCATGTGAAAAGCAGGAACATTCATATTGTGGAGATTTTAATTGTTGTCACACAGGGGATATAAACTCACAATGAGGTTAGAATGCTCCAGAAAGCATGTATGTTTGACACCAAAAATCTCAGAGTAACAAGGAATAACTACAGACAAGAAATAAGCATAATTAGAAACACTAAGAAGGACTGGATTAAGGAAAAACAGAAACAAGACTGATCTAATCAAAGAAAGAGACCAAGGAAAACAGAAAAATAAAACTAAAATGGATTAATCAAAACTCCAAAACAACCCAAGATTCTAACAGCATAACCAGAATTATATTCAAGGTACCTGGATCCTTTTTCTAAGACAACTTTAACTTTCAGTCTGTGGCAGCTATTCACTGTTACTGTGTATTTTGAACTGCACAATAACAGCTTATGATGGCAAAACAAAAACAGCATGCAAAATCACATCCATGCTCACAGGATGATAATAAGAGGATTAAAAGGAAGTTGATCATGTGACACTTTTTTTTGTGTGTTTATGTCGTTAAATTGTGGAGTTTTGTTTTTTAAATCATGGTTATAATAGCCTGGGAATCCGATATAAGTCGATGCGGATTCACAGCTGAACCTGAGCCACTTAGATGCCAGGTTGAATGTTGTTTTTAGCTGATTTCTCTTCAGTCAAAAACAAATATATTTTTGACACGTTTTTATAAGACTAGTACTGGATTAAAAATCAATTACGTTCTGCAAAATTCCTTTGAAATAATATGTTTCATTGTGATTCTCTCTCAACATCACAAAATATGAGCTAATATCCACAAGTGTAAGGTATGGAGTCACGTTTCAACAGACTGAGGCCTTGATAGTAAACTTCAGAAGGGTGCACTCTGGACAAGTGTGGCAGTAGACAAGAGCAGAGAAAGGGAAAAAAGGAGTCCTGCAGGGAATGTGACATGCTGAGCTTATTCTTTCATGCTCATGTGCACACACAAGCAGATTCACTCATAAACAGCCTTCCCGTCACTGATAGCCCAACAGCCTGCTCTTATTTATTTTCTTCCTGTCGTGATACGCTGATAAGTGGCAACAAGACCAAACGGTGAAAAGTAAGAAAACAACAGCAATACAGTCATTTAAACGGAGTCTATTTTGAGTCGGGGACAGGTTCTCTTCCCGTTACTGAATTAATCAAATCCAAAGGACATCATCTTCAAACTCGACATCCCCCTAAAGGCGAGCAGCTCATTCTGTATGCAGCGGAGGAAGCTTCACAACATCCTAAAAATACAGCGCTCCTGGAAGAGAGGTGCTCTACCAGGCTGAGGAGCTAACAGGCCCATGGGAATAGGCATTGTGATTAGATGCAAAAACTCAGCTTTCATAAACAGCATTAGACTTGTTAGACATCCCACCCCTCCCACAGATGCAAGACCTTGCTGATTTGCAAAGCAGGGAGAAGGTATCATTGTTTTATTTGCATTTTGGGATCTGAGGCTCTTTACCCCCACATGTTAAATACAAGTGGGCAAAAGCTGCTCTTGTCAGACAGATGTTTGGACTGAAAGCTCAAAACAAATTAATGAGCCGGTCCCTGTGTCTGGTAACAAGAGAACAGGTTTATTTTTTTTCCCATTGCCTTTCCCCAGCTACCTTTTTGAACTAATCAATTTGCTCTAGGTTGTTGATGTGAGTCTGTTGTCAGGATTTCAATACAGAAGCTTAACTTATTAATTGAACAAGGCACTTTAATTATGCTATGTCATGAAGGAAATCAATGTTAGCTAGATTTGTAAAAGAAAACACACCTATGAGGTAAATTACAGCTTAATATTTTAAATTTGACATTCATGAAGCATTCAAGGTGTAGTTTTTTCTGCTATAAGATAATTATTATTCGCATCAGCCAAGAGGTATGTTTATTCAAAATTCCATGTCACATATTTATATCCTGATTTTTATTTTTATATTGATTTATTATTTGCTTGGTTTTCTCAATTAAACCAAAAGTCTTTTCACTGTTAGATTCAGACTGAAGGTGACACGATTACAAATGATTCAGATGAACGTGCATTTCTATACCAAAAAGGTAATGAGAGCAGACAATTTTGCGACCCATCACTCAATGTCAGCGCCGCTTATCAACAAATTTGTCTTTCTGCCAAGTTGTCACTCTGTGTCTGGACTCCCCTATTACTCCTCTGCATAAATTCAAGAAAGCATTATTTGGGAAACACACGCAAAGTGAATATGTAACAACAAAGAAGATGGGTTTGGTAGTGTTGTTGCTGGAGGAAAAAAGAAACAATAGAAATGTGTATTGTTGCACTAAGATTCAGGTTCAGGTTTATTTTATCTTCAATATTCTGATGGATGATCTAAGTGCAATAAAATAAATTGACATTGGGAACTTTGAAATAGGAATTCTGCAACTTTTTTTTTTTGATCATTTTGTAAACACTTTACATCATGAAGATGGTTGTGACTGAGGTTTCTTCTCAATCCTGGAAGATTCAATATGGAAAATGACAAAGAATTACAAATACACCGAGAATGTTGAACGCAATTGGACTATTTTTAATTTAATCAATGTCAGGTTGCAGGAATCTGAAATCTCAGATCCTTTTTTGGTCAGTGAATGCATCATCTTGAAGACTCAAACCTATTAATTTTTAGTGTCAGTGACTTCTTTATTAATTTCTAAATAAGTCGGTATTTGAAGAAGTCATGTTTAATCATGTTCCTCTACTGTTATGTTAAAAAAGAAAGATATACTTGTTTCTGGGCATTAGCTGTAACCAAAAACAGCATGCAAAATCACATCCATGCTCACAGAATGATAATAAGAGGATTAATAGGAAGTTGATCATGTGACACATTTTTTTTTTTGTGTTTATGTCATTAAATTGTGGAGTTTTGTTTTTTAAATCATGGTTATAATAGCCTGGGAATCCAATATAAGTTGATGCAGATTCACAGCTGAACCTGAGCCACTTAGATACCAGGTTGAATGTTGTTTTTAGATGATTTCTCTTTAGTCGAAAACAAATATATTTTTGACACCTTTTTATGAGACTAGAAGACCTGGAAGGGTTTGTTCCATCCCTTAATTATGTGTCTTATCTTTATGTTTTATAAAGGAACAACAAAGAGACATTTTAATAATGTTAAAAACTAATGTTGAATCTTATTTTAGTTGCACTGAGAAACAGGCAACTGACTACTACTGATAACTTCCAGCTTGATATGCACCTGAGTGGTGATCTCATTCTTTCTAATGAGTTTGAACGATATTTAAGCGTTACCAGGTGATACCGGTGGAGCTAACCTCTAGATTCTTTGATGCTGAATCTGCTACTGAGGGAATAAGATTCAAAGTTAACTGTTTTTTTTCTCAGTATCAAAGGTGTTTCAAATGAAATCAGGGGAAACACAGACGTAGGAAGTGATTTTAAAAGAAACAGCATTTTCGATAACATCCGTCATTCATTCAGTCGGTGAAAAACGGATAACATGAAGGTTGAAGAAATTGCAGCAAAGTTGCTGCGTTTATTTTTATTTTTTTTATTTATTTTTTTTACTTTTGAGCCTTCAAACTCATCTAGAAAAAATTTTTTTTGAATTTACCACAAATTGTACAAAAACTAGAAAGTGGAAATCTGCAACAATCGGAATATGTCCACTAAAAAATCTAATGTAATACTAATGTGAAACCTAGTGGGTGCAAGTGACAGAATTTTTCCAGATTTTTTAATCCAATAACCTTTAACTTTGAAGCCAGAATACAATGAAGGTCCAGGTTTATAGAATTATTTTTGAAATGCCCTTTGTGACAATATTTGTAAAAGTGCAATTTTTAGGCTATGCTTCGCTATTCCTCCCTACATTCCAGTGTTTACATTTACATTATCTGATGCAAACATATATTTAAAGAAGCCACAAAGTGCAGGTTTGCACCAGCTTATCGTTACAGCATATAATGGCAGATCACCGCCGCACTGGAGATTTCTAATATAATTCTTTCTTGATAATAAGTATGAAGAAATTAATGCAGAGGCAGTTGTTTACAGTAAATTAAAATCTGCTTGATTAAAATGATTGAATATTTTTCACATAGACCTACCTGAAAGTCTGTATATGCAATTCTGCTTTTTCATAGTTGGAACAAATTTACTGATGCAGGTGTTCCTAAGTATGAACATGTCTGGACGTGTGCCAGACCTTGCCATTGTCTACTCAGTCCTCTTTGTGTATTCTTTTGCATCGTGATGCTTCTGTGGAACTTGTGGACGAAGCCATTTCATGAACATTCTTGTAAAATGTATATAAGGTAATAACGAGCAGGATCTCCTCTCTACACCATGAATGAGTCGCTGCTGCCGTGGGGAGCTGGTGACATGATTGTGATTGGACGAGACACAGGGAATCCAGATCAAAGCAATCTCGAGTGTTTTGGCCCCCAGCGCAGTGTAGAGCAGGCCCACACACACACTATCACAATACAGTACTCAGACAAGTATATACACACATGTGCACACAGTGAACACTGAAATATATCCATCCTCTCTACCTTTTCACTCTCACACATGTACATTCAGTGCTTTATGGATTCTACCTCACAAATGCAGGCTGTCTCTCCTGAAACACTCCGACATATACAACTGAATTTTGAATTCTTTCACTGGTTCTAGGGTGTCGATTGGAATGCAAAAGCTGAGGTCACGCATCTCTTTTGAAGTGGAACATATTTGAACTCTATGTTCGCGGCATTAACTATTGTCTTTTTCCTCACCTTTAGTTCCACGTAAAGCAACTTAATATGCACATCATCTTCAAATTTAGTCTGCCTGTAAACAAATGGACTACTTTCCTTTCATGTAATACATTCTCACAAAAAATTAGAGGTGCACCGATTGCAGTTTTCTGGTCAATCTCAGATGACCAATTTTTACAAAAAATTGGCCTGACAATTCCAACTTTGGCCTATACCAATTTTTATTTTGTTTGAATGTTGCTAAATATAGCAAGACAGTCGCTGATTTGGTAACAGTATGGTGGATATTGTTAACTGCAAATGTGCAGACATGACCTGGTGGGCCGGTCTATCAGTCAAACCTCTCTCATGGGAGAACAAAAGAGGACAGTGGCTGGTTTTTAGACTTTTGCTGAGTTAGATAAGATTGGGGAATAAGATTGGCTTCACATGTAAGTATCGGCCAATCACTGATCTCCCAAAATTAAGGAAATTGGCGATAATAAATCGCCTGGCCGATAAATCTTTGCACCGCAACAATAAAATTGTAATTTTCTAATTTAGCTAAAATTAAGCTTAGCTTATGGCGCTAAGGAAAGCTTTTACCTATAGCATATTGCAGCTTATTGCATTGGCTGGAGAGTGTTGCAGAGTGGCCAGTTAACAGAATCAAAACACGAGGAATGCCCTGTGCCTGGTAATGGAGCCTGGATAACTGAGCTGTCAAATGTTTTGAACTGACAAGCAGAAAACAACTACAATACTGTTTTTTTAAGTTAAAGTACATCCCTTTCTCTACAATATGGACTATACTAAGAGTGGGCCAAGAGCATTTGAATCATGCAGCAGGACAATAACTGGAAGCTGGAAGATCCATCTTGTTTTCACTGGCTGCTCAACAACTACGTAATCACATGCATTTGCTTAAGAGTTGTGAGCACTTCAAACACACTAACTTTATGTGTTTGTTCTATTGATGTCTGCTCATCTTCCATGTCATGTGTTACGGATTTTCACCAGTGGAAAAAATTTATAATATGTCCCATAATTTGGTAGGAGACACATTTAGACCCTTAGTTTTTTGACCGTCTGCTTTCACATGGAGCTATGTTAACTGCATTCTCCCCTGAGATTTGTTCCAGATTCAAAAGAGGACCCAAGGGACACCATTCCCAATGTGCCCTTTGCTTTTAACTTTTGAAGGACTTTGTTAATACTGAGAAAATATAGGAGATTGCCATGCTTTGTAAGTCAAATATTAGAAAGGTCCAGAGAATGAGGATGACCTTCAGTGAGCAAAGCTTTGTCGAAATCCATAGCATTATTGTCTTCTCACCAGTCTTATGTTTAAAATTTCCATGAGTTTGATGGGCACAACCAAGCTTTCTAAATCAATAAATGAATAAAAGTACGCTGTCCAAACATGCTTTCTACCTCAGCTTTCTATTTCCATTGTTTTTTGAATAGTAAGGTTTTAAACAATCTTCAAATTTAAATATAGTTTTAATTTAAACAATTTTTGTTCACTGTACAGTGAGCAAAGCATAGTTAACAGTGAGGCTTGCTTCAAGTTGGGAACTCATTATTATAAGTGAAAAATCTCTTCAAGTAAGAAACCAATCAGTTGAACAGTATGCTATAAAGAACTATATTAATATTGGCCGCAACCACTTTGATAGTTGTGTTCAAAGATACCTAATAAGGAGGGGTTTGGATTTTATTGTAAGGAAATACCTAATAAACTCCATTATATTCTATTTCACATGTTATCCAAACTTACCAAAATTATGGGCACAGTATGGCTGTTTTTTTGCCAGTATCTGTTTACAAAAAATGATTTTAGGAATATTAATGCAAATGTGACATAGGTCATGGACAAGTCAGCTTAAAAGTAGAATGAAGAAATTCTGATATAAAATTATGATTGTACATCTGTACAATTGCATGGTTAGTCCAGTTAAAATTTAAAGTATCAAAACTTCTCTGTCATGACCATAGAAGAAAATTAAATCTAACACCAGACAAGAGTAGATCAAAGTAAACATATGTCTGCGGAATTACAAATTAAGCCCTCTGTTGAGTAACTAAAAAAACCTGAAGCCGCATTTGTTACAAAGACTTTATTGCTTTATTGTTTTACTAATCCATTAAAATAGTGGAAGTCCAAACCCCAATCATAAATAATCCTACCCACTACTTCACTGCATGTTAAAAAGGTATAACTCTGGATCAGTTGCTACTTCTTCTTCATTTTATTGATTACTCAGCTGACCCCCAGAACCACTGACATAGTGGTCAGCAGCTGTTGCCTGTAATGTCAGATGACTCCTCTGACTTCAAAGTTTAAATGATCCTAGATGACAGTCTGCAGGCTGCAAATTTACCATGTTGCTGTTGTTCGCTTAAAATACAATTTACAACATAAAGAGTAACAATTTTAAGACTATATTTAGCCCTGTGGATTATGATGTCATTGTGGCAAACTGCCACAGAACATAAACAATGAATTTTAGTTTTAAACTGAGGGCATGGTTAACGTCACCAAATGTAAGTGTGTGCTTGTATGAATGTAAACAGTCTTTGTCTCGCCTGCATAGGCAGTCATTTGTTGTGTATACACTCATGCGAATGCACTCCCACTTTCCTCTCCAACTAAATACACACAGAAAGTCTCTTCCCCTTATTAGCTTAGCTACGCATGTGTGTGGCTACCAAGGGCTGGGACAAATCCTGAAGCTGAATGAGAGGATGCAGCGCCTTCAATGTGACCTTGCTGGTGACATCAGAGCAGAGAGTGTGCTCTATTGAGGTAGGAATAGACATTTTCGAATTGACGCACACTCACTGGGAGAGAGAGTGTGGTTACAAAACTCTGTCTTATTTCATACTTTCCAGTGGTAGCAGTTTAAATTGACATTTTCTCTTCCTGCCATCCCTCCAAATGGAAGCCGCCATTAAATTGCTTTCATATGGTTAATCCAAATTAAGCATGCCCAAAAAATAAGATATTCCACTTCATTTGAATAGCTGATGACTTCAACAAATCTTCTTTTTTCCTTCTCCATTTGCTCGCAATAACCAAGACACTTCTGAATGAATAAATTCAAATTCTGGAAAAGCCCCAGTTTCAGGGAAAAACTGTTTGCGCAAGACAATTCTCTGTATTTGCCATGCCATGAATGCTGAACAAGGCAGCATTCAAGTGTTTTAGTGGCTTAGGGTAAGTACTTTTCAGATGGAAAAAGTTGCTTAATTGAACCAGATAGACTATTGTGTAACATTTGCATTCTTTCTCTGAAACCAAAAGAGAGAATTGTGTGAAGCAGCAGAAAGAACGACTGAATTATCTTTGTGTTGTAATTCAGTCAGCTCTTTATGCCTGCTGATTTATCTCAGCAGTGGTCGGCTACATTTCCTCCTTCACAATCAGTGATGAAGAGGGACTTAGTGCTGCGTTCATTAAAACAAATTTTTATCCTAGTCCAATTGCTTTGCGCCTTGTTTGAGATTAAAAGTGGTATAGATCCTTGAGAAAAAAATGTATACCCTTTTACTCCATTTCTAATCCTGTTGAGTAATTCAAATTTGTACCATTACTTTCAGGCCCTATCACACAGAACTATAAAGCTGTCTAGGTTTTCCTGTTGTCAGACTTTGATGACTTTGCTCTGTGCTGTACGCATGTCGCAAGTATGCTGAATGCTTGAAAAACAGCAAACCAGATGCAGAAGTAACCTAAGACAAGACACAAATATTTGGAGTGCCAGTCTTTGTTCCAAGACACAAAATTACTAGTTTACTTTTTGATTTAGCTGTACAAGCAGGCAAACGACCCTTTTTCTTCCCTGTAGTAATGGAACAGTTTTACAAAGAATGGCTGTAAAAGTGTACAAGATGGACAGACTGTTTTGCACATTCTGTTATTTGGATATCATATATATATATATATATATATATATATATATATACATACACATATACAAATGAATTCACAAACACTGAATTCAGTGTTATCTCGGTACAATATATGCAGAATATACGTCATTTGAAATTTACTTAGGCGTGTTTTGTCTTTATTACTTTATGTTAAACTTAAATACCAACAATAGGTAAAGACATAAAATGGTTGTTGGCCTACAAAGTGTTTCCTAAAGTGCTATTAGTCAAAAACATACAGAATATACAGAATATATTCAGTAAGAGATGACAGATTTCCCATCCAATCTCCTAACACTCATCTTTTTTACTCTAAGCAAAAACTATACAAAATTCTGTGGTCAGGTAAGGAAATAAACAGAAAATGTTTCAAAAAGTTGCAGACCCTAAAAAAGCTTTCTAAACTATGGATTAAGAAGATTAAAAGATTACAAGAAAGTCTGGTTCCCTGGAAGTAAAGCAGAGCAAAATTAGAGGTGGCTGAAAGCTTTACACTCTGGCTATGACGAGTGTTTCTGTAGAATACATCTAACACACTCAGCTCAGAACTGCCATATTCAACCATAAAATCAGTCGCAGACTAACAGCAAGCGCACAAGAATGGGTGACTCAGAGTAGAGGACAGTATTTTTCCCCTACACTCTGGGCATAGCATGCACCTGTACTTCACACCCATGGATATTAGGCATAATTCTAGGGACTGTGCACAGACAATTTTCAGAAACAACGACATTGTAGTGTTATGATTGCACAAGTGACTTCTTGTGCAATCATAAAAAAGAATAGGCAAAGTAAACTAGGATCCAAACTATGTCAAATAAGTACAGAATTTTACTCTGCTGTCTGAATGTTTTAATGGAGACTTCAACTTCATTTATTTATTTTATTTGTTTTGTTTTTTTTACAAAATTCTAACCAGTTACATATTCAAAAACATCTATTTGCATTTTATGAACCACATGCAGATCAATAACTTGCAACCTAGACTTTGGCTGGTTTTCTCTTATCGTACAGAGCTAAGTCATAGAATAAGAGCAGCTGAAAGCCATCTGCTGCGGAGGAAGAAGTGGCTGCTTTAACAAGTAGGCAAACTGTCAAAGAGGATTAATGCTCTACCTTAAACCTGAGTTAATAATAAATGGGCTGTTTACTTGTTCAAGGGGGAGGCCATAGATAACAGCACTCAAAACCCCTCCCTTTACTGCCAAAAAGATAAATTCTGGTTAAGTGGGGACCTGCCTGCATTGTGGCCTCCAGTTCCCCAATCATTATGAACAAAACAAGAGTTTTACTCTCACTTACTAATGGAAAAGGTCAGATTGCATGCATGCACACTCCACAATTTGAAGAACCTCTGGGATATTTTGCTCAGTTTCAGTAATTCTCTGAGCAAGATTACCCTCCTTCAAAGTCTAAAGTTTAGGGTGGAGAAAAAAAAAGCTTTTTTGTAACATATTTGCATTTTTTACTGTCACCAACACCATAACAACGCTCACAATCTGATCATGATAGATTCATTACATCTGACCACCAGCACCGCAGCAAAGCTCAGTGAAACCCCCCGACACAGGGCTTCAAAGGAACGCTGAAGGCGGCTTTAAAACCGGTGCATGCATCACCTTCTTAGCTGCTGATGCATGCAAGAAAATGTGGGAAAGAAACCCCTGAGAAGGAGTCAAAAAGTGTCTTCTCTCCACCCTCTCTACTTCACTCCTGGAGGGCTGTATTAGCCCACGGTGGGGATTTAACTAATGAGCCTAGCCACTCTCCAATGAGGGCATCCCAAGACAGCCTTTCTCCTACAATTGGTTCCAATGGGTTTAAACGTGCTGGTCGCTGCAAAGCTCCACTCTGTCCTGGAGATTATAAGGGAGTAAGGCAGATGAAGGAGATGTATAGAGGTTCAGCCTTTCTTACAGTATTTGCGTTATGATGATTGCTGGGAATTAAGAAGGCATGCATACTGGTGAGACCATTGGACAAACCTGGATTTCTGTCTTTAACTGAGAATTTGTTGGATACATAAGGAATATATATATATCTATATAT
>CAEGAE010095102.1:0-51525 GCA_903067095.1 Girardinus metallicus
TATATATATATATATATATATATATATAAAAAGTTTTTTTTTTTATAATTGATTTAAAAAAATCTATTATAAAAAGACAAAAAGTTAGGACACTCCTGTTTTATGGCAGAAATTTCTTTAAAATTAAAGAAATTTCTGCCATAATTCATACAGTTATTTTTAATTGATGCATAAACATCAAGTTTTCACTTTCATCGAGTTTTTCAGAACTGCAGTCAAAGACAAGATGGATTTTTAATTGCAGTATTTGATGATAAATCCCCATTCTTTCCCCCAATAAGTGAGGAATTTAGAACATGAAAAGGAAAATTATGGCCATGATATTATTGGAGGTTTTGAAACCTAACTGTAATTTTGAATCGAAGTTGAAAAGATGGAGACGAATGGACATTACAACAACCGCTAGGAAAGATGAGGAAGCATCAGAAAATCTGTTGTGATTTTTTGAAAAACTGTTCATGTCTTTATAATGAAGCTAGTTGTTTATACTCATAATTTCTTTTTATCCATGGCTTTTTTGTTTTTCTTGTATTATCACCTAAACAATCACAGAAAACAAAATTACAAAACGGTAAGTGGTTCATTTTGTAAGTTTGGTGATGTTCTGCGCTCCATCCAATAATCTGTCTTCTGTTTGCAGGTGTCGTCTGAGGACAGGAGGAGCAGCCCAGAGGAGGGTGAGATCAGATTCGTTTCTCTCAGTTCCCAGGACTGAGTGGCAGCTCAGAGGGGAGTCTTGTTGGACCCGGAGGTGAGCGGCTGGGTGTCTCATTGGAGAAATGCACGGTGCGACTTGTGGTTCACTGACAGTCCATCCAGGCTCTGATGTGTGAGAATGAGGGAGAGGCGCCCGGCCGGACTGCTGAGGTGGGAGGAGCTGCGAGGAGCGACCCTGAGAGTCCAGGAGGAAGGGGAAAGTTCAAACGCAGGAGACGACCAGGAGGCACAGCAGAGACGCGAGGGCAGCATATCATTGAGGAACGTCTGGCTTCTGAAGAGGAGGCTCGATTCATCAGGAGGAGAAAGGCCGTCCAGCAGGTGTGAGAGCTGAAACCTGCCTGGCCACGCCCACTGGGGAAAACCTGCAGCTCAGAGGAAAGGTCACACACATACACCCACACACACACTCTGGAAACTGGAAAACCATGGAGAGCATAAAACGATGGAGAGCAGAGCCATTCCAGAGGCAAACCATTCAAAATGATTTGACTGAGTCCATATCTGGGATCAGGTGGGAGAAATTCAAACAATCAGATCATATGATCAGGAAAATAATTTTGTTATAAAATATTCTAACATTTTTCTAATCTTTTCGTTGGGCAGTATGGACTCGATTAAAGCTCCAGAGGATTCAGCACCTCAGCAGTCATGAACCTCACCTACATGGGGATAAAGATAGTATACACACATCGTAGGAACATCACTTCCTGTCTCCACTGTGCGGTGTGTCACTGACGGAGGAGTTTGTTGAATCCACTGGAACAAGTTGCTTCATTTGGCTAAGAGACGAATTTCTAACACTGAAGTCAACGGAGCAGATAGTAAACATTTTCTGTTTCCCATGTTACACCTGCTGAGGTCACTGGCTAATTAATGAGCTCCGGTGTGGAGCTGCACCACCTCTGATGAAGGTCACAGAAATGCTATTTTTGGCTTTAAGTTGGGTCTGCTTTTGTCTGATGATTATATTCCTCTTATTGTATGTAAAGAGAACCGTGGTTGATTAGAAAATGTATTGTCTGCATATTCATTGTAGGAGAGTAAAAAAAAATCAGCTCTAAAGGTCAAAACCTAACACAGTATGTGGAGGCTGATTAGACCTTTACGTAGTAAAGTTATAGACCAGGGGCGTCAAACTCATTTTTGTTTTGGGCCATGTCAAAATTCTCAAAGGGCCAGCTGTGCCAGAATACCTTGATTAAATCAATTAAACTAAAATCTAGAATTTAGAAGTTAAAATATCAATAAATAGCCATTCCTCCAGAATTTTGTGATTGTTTTAGTTTAGATTTTGTGATCTAAATCTAGAAATGTTTGATGTATGATGTTAAATGTGTCTGTAAATGTTATAATCTGAGCAAAAAACATGTTAACAGACTTTGGCAATTAATTCCCTTCAAATTCTAGATTTTATTTCTATTTCTTTCATATTTTAATATTAACTATTTTTACTAACCTAAAAGCTGATAGTGGAAATCAAAAAGTAAAAAGTCTTTTAAATACCTGCAGTGGATTTTAAGTCAGAAATGTAAGTCATAAAAAAAAACAACACAAGCTGCTAAAAATCGGAACAATTAAACAAACAATCAGCCGTATTTGTGATTTAGGTATCTTCCATTTGCATCCCCTTTGCTTTGATTTACACAAACACAACTTATGAGCTTTGATCAACTTAAAGTACAACAAAACAAAAGAAAAAAAACTTGCCGACATCAAAACATTAAATCCAATAGGTTTCTCATTAGGCTGGTAGCTATTGATGTATAAGCTCCCTTCGGCAAACAACATGAAGCCCCCTCTGTTGCTGCGAGTCGGTGAGTCAGAGTTGCTCCGTGCCTGGGCAGCAGCACACACTGCTTTTGTGTCAGAGCTGCCTATCAATATTCTTTTCATGCACACGATCAAAGCCGAAGATGAGCCATCTGCATGCTCGGCATTCTCTGGAACAACGTTTGCTTTACCAGAAATTGTGTAACAAGACTGTTATTGTTCCAGGCAAGGCGGGAGCTCTCATTAGTCAAGAGAAAATACAGTTATTTGATTCTTATAAGTGCTTCCATGTTTTCCAAGCTATTTTTAGAGCTTAGTTTTCTAAGGAAAAAGAATAATGAATAATTTAGTGTCGGCCTTAAACTGTAAGCTGGATTCTACGTCATCAGCCTCAGTCGTCAGTACACAAGGCTGCTCCCTGCGACTACGACTGGGCTGAGTGATGAAAGAGGGCTGAAAATGTTTAAATTTCATGTAAACATCCTTGGACTGGAAAATGGATCAGAAAGTTCTTGTTTTTCATTCTAGCAGGAAACTGAAGCACAAACATGTTTACAGCTTCACTTCACCATTTGGACGTTAGAACACAAGCAGAGAGAACTGAATTACTGGATGTTTCCTCCCCAGCAAACTTCTCACATATGATGTTTACCCATAAAATGTTACGACTATTCGGCTATATGTTGAAATATCAAACAGCCGCTAAGAGAAGCTGTAAAACACCGGAAAATCGCAGCCTGATGATAGTAGCAGATGTATTTTCAACCTCGTTTGTGTTTCTCGGAGGCTGTTAACACCTTCCTGACGCATCAACAAGGTAACGACTTGCAGCATTAAAGAATAAGCCTGGTTTACTTGAACGGCTGATTTTCCTTTAATGAGGCTCCTGGAGCTCACAGGTGAAGGAGCTGAACGATAACAGAGGATATTCGCCAGATAACCTTTCCATGCATCATGTTTAAAGCGTGAGCATATTATTCTTCACACTCTCATATTTTATCCTTGTGAAACTGTGGAAGCTTTTCTGTAAGCAGATTGGTACATTTTAGGTGTTCAAACTTTTATGTATAATGGCTGCTTGTTCAGTGCTAAAGGCTGTGAGAATAGCGACGCTCATGTTGGAGCACATCTGTTATTTCACTTCTGACTTCTGTTTATCATTTATTTGGATGAGGCTCCCATAAAGCACCAACATGTTTACAGCTTCACTTGTTCCAGGTTTGGAAAATTATTCCCTAGCAAAGGTTTTTGCTCTTACGTTTTTACTTTCAAACCGTTGTTCTGATGCATGACCTCGGCAGCCGGGTATCGTTACAAGGAAAACGAAAAGAGAACATGATGAAAAGATCCTTTACACCCTGTAGCACCAAGAGTGGAAGTAAGTCAGACTGAAGATATTAGCGTCTGTGACAGTACTGAGACGGTTTCCACTGTGTAACAATGCATATTAAGGTAAATTAGTGTTAAAACTGTTAAACTAAGCATTTATAAATGTCTCAGAGGGGATCTAAAGTTTTTGTGGGATAAAACCTTTTGCAGGCAGCTGTGTCTCTAACCCCATCACTTTACTAGCATGGGGGGGTTGATTATTTTTACTAGAATACATCAAAACTATTTTTGACTTCTTTCTTTTTAAACATTATGATGTCAGTTTTCACAGACAGATGCTGAAGGATGGTGCGAGTCGTTACACTCCTGCTGCTAAAGCAGTGTTCCTTCACGTTCGATGCTGATTCTGGCCCTAGCACTGTGATAACTTTTCAATTTCACGTGACATCTATGCATTTGCTGCTTGCATCGCTGCAGCGTGCAGCAGGTCTAAACAGTCTCTGCCGTTATCTTCTGAACAACATGAAGTCGAACGCGATGAGCAGATGAACTGACTCTGATTTCAGCAGGAAAAAGCAGAGCTGGAGTCGTTCTGTGCTCTCAGCTGCACCTGGCCGGGTTCTAATCAGTCACATCAATAATCCTTTAATCAGCCAATAAATGTTGGAACCACCGTGGTGGTTCCTTCACTACACCTCATGCAATTTGTATACAGAAACTTGAGTCAGTAATTATAACTGATTAATTAAAATCATAATTAACTCCATCAGAACACAAAAGCCACTCCATCCCAACCTCGGTTACCCACGCTGGCTCTCTGCTCTGCATATCGGCTCCGCTGAGCTCAGACTGACCCACCGGCATCAGCAGCCAGGTGACCGCTCCTTAGTGTTGGCTGCTGGCGTCATGTTGTGATTCTGGGCTTTTTTCATTGGTTTCTTTTCTTCTTCTCGTGTTTTTCTGTGGAACAGCCAACATTTCCAACAAACTGTTTAAACTTTGTGTCTTTTTTCTTTTCCCTGCTTTTAAATACCAGCTGATACTTTTTTCAACCCCAATCCCAGTTCAGGACATTTGCTAAGCAGTACATCTCACAAAAAACACTGATAATAAGTCATTAGTGTTAATGATGTAATGATTTGCATGGTGGCAGCACGCATACCTTGCAGAAAGAAGGTCTTAGGTTTGAATCCCAGCTTGCAGTCTTTCTGCATGGAGTTTTTTTTTATGTTCTTCCAGTGAATGTGTTGGTTCTCTACTTCCTCCTGTAATCCAGAAACATGACTGTTATGTTGTTTGTTTTCTGTCATTTGTCCCGAGGTGAGTAATGACCGTCTGTCCTGTGTGTCTCTGTGATGGACAGTCATCCTGTCCAGGGTGGACCCTCCTTCTCACCCAATGACTGCCGGAGTTAACCGCCAACCCCTCTGTGACTGCAAGGATTAGCAGGTACAGGTGAATGGATGAATGTATATTGGTTATCATCATTGTGTTATGAAACCTTATGCTTCTTTTGAAGACTGGTCTGTCATTTTTGTGTTTCAGGTTCTGTCCCTTAGAGGCTGATACTATTATCAGTTCCTGGTTTCCAGGGTCTGCTCAGGGAAATAACTTCTGATAATCTGGTTATAATTAACTGTCTTAAGAACGTAAACATAAACAATGTGTCCAAGTTCTTTGAAAGAGAAAGAGTCAGGTGTAATTAAGGCTCTAACTGAGAAGCCGCTCCACCTGCGTTGGTTAAATATTTACATGTCCGCTGTGCTTCATTGCAGCATTATTGAGAAGAAGATGTGACAGAGGAAAGTGATGGTCATGAACCTGGATTGTAATCATTTGAGATGAATGGATGATCATCTTCTTAGATTATAGCTTTGACGCGTTATCTTCCACCAGTGCAGTTTGCCAGCAGCAGAGCCTCCCCACCAGGTGTCATCACGGTGTCTGCCCACATACTGTTGTTCTTGTCGCAGCCCACTCTGTACCAGACACTTGATTTGTTCTCTAAAATGTCGTTATTACTGAAAAATAGATCTTTTTTTCTACTACTTATGTAATATGTCGTTGCAACTGTTGGGATCAAAAACATTCATGATGCCAAACCTTTAATTTGTACCAACTGCAACACAAATCTCTTTTAGTCAGAAATGAATGAAAGCGCCGTTAACTGTCTCATATTATGAACTCTACATTATGCTGTAAAAGGTTGGTTGTCCTTTCCTTCGGACTCTTTTCGCTCTGAATGTCTCTGAAGGTGTCCTGATTATTCTCAGACTCCACATGAGGAGCAGCAAGCAGCTGTTCATAAAAACATGTTTATCACTTTACAATTATAAACACGTAAAGGTAAACTGGAGAATATGGCGCCCATTAATAAAATCAAAGTCTGATCATGCAGTAAAAACATCTACAAACTGACGCATGTTTAGAAAAAGGCATTGTCAACCTATTTTTTTCAGTTTTTGACCTTTGTCTTGGCCTATAATGTGTGACAGGACTTGATCTGAACGAAACGCGTTTCACTTCTGTTTGTCTAGACAGAAGTAAAGCGCATTTTATACATAACGATATCCACGGCTTTAGAGGAAACGGTGACACAGCAACTGTAACTAGAGAAACTAAAATACCTGATATCAGAAAACTGTAGATATGAAAAAGAAAGATCACAGTGGATGGACATTAGCCAATCCACATAATTGCTGCAGCTGCCCTGCAGGAGAGTCAGATTTCTCTTCAGTTTTGCTCTCAAGCCCTCCTGACCAGCTGGTGGTACTCGGATTGACCAGCGTTTCCACAATACGGCGACCCGTTGACGGTTCTGCTGCTTCCACCGTGGACGAGTTAAAGGATGTCCCTCCACTGACCCTAACCCACAGAGGAAAACTTTCATCCTCTAACTTTCACCGAGACTCAGGAATCAGGAAAGATGCTCGGGGAAGTCTGCAGAGGCCCGGCTCTGCTTGGTTGCCACGGTAACTGATTATCAGGGCTTATTTTGTTCTTTAAAATAGAAAAGAATTCACAAATATTAGAAATGTTTTTTCTTAAGAGATATCCCAAAGTGTGATGTTAATTAACCAAAGTTTTCTGAAAAGATGAAGGAGGAACTACTGATGCAGAAATGTTTATCCTGGAATTAAGAAAATAGAAATGATTTGGGTTTTCCAAATAAGGATTTGTCTTTTACACACTGTATGTTAATATATTAGATCAGCTTTTCTTTGTGTGTATGAGGGGAAGAGCATCAGGCACAGAAATGTGTTTATATCAATGTTTGAATTAATGAAACCTTACCTATTACCTACTGAAACTTTGTTTTATACAAGACAATAAATCTTTGTTGCTCGGACATAGTTCCTGTCATAATTTTATGGTAAATATGACCATGTTGATGACGATCGTCCAGGTAGGGACGCCTCTCAAACTGCCCTCAGTGCAGCGCTGCGCTGTTTCCTCAGCTCCCTGTAAAGCTCTTGACACGGCCGTGAAAACTCATCTCATGCAAAACAAAGCCAAACTCTTACTCACCTACAGCAGCAGCAGATTTAAGCCTTTGAAGGGAGAAGCTTGATAAACAGCTGTCGCAGACCGTCACTCTTCTCTGGATTCTGAAAGGTATTTCTCCACTTTGTCCTGAAAAACTGCATGACACAGGATTGCCTTCATGTTCGGCTGTGCTCCCCATGCATGACAAGCTTGGAGGAGAACTTTAATGCGAGTGTCACTGGGAGGTTGCCTGTTGCAGGAGGAGGAATCACATTACTCCATGACAGACCAACTGAAAGTTTAGCACTTTTTACCCGTCGTCTCAGGTCGCTGAAAAGGTTCTTCTGTTTATACGTTTCAGCGTAAGACCTGATGAATAAAAGATCTACATTAAAATTCTCTCTATAGTGTAAATCTACATGAAAAAACAATTTATTGGATTCAGATCACATATGAATACACTGTTGTTGTTTTGTGTGTAACTGTTCACGGGCAACACACACTGTTTTATGTTTGTTTAATATAATAGGTTCATTTTTCATAGCACTTATCCTCAGATGTGAATGAATTTACATGTTCCTTAAACGTAACTTTATGCAGCAAACTGCTTTTTTTTTTTTCTGGGCCTGGAGTTTGAGAAAAGCTGCTTCAGTGTTGAGCTGAAAAGAGAAATAAAATCTTTTTGCACAAAAACTAGAGATCATCTCTGCCTGGTTACAGTAACACGAATACAGAAAAAAATGTCAAAAACTAATTAAAATCTGTTCAGCACAAGAGATATGCACCTTCAGTACCTATAAAAGATTAAACATGTTAGATTTTTTTCTTAAAATAAGAGATAAATCTGATTATTGGTTAGTTATTTGGTGCAGCTCAACCATCCATCTATCTATTGTCTTTTGTGTCCCTGTAGGGTCGTTGGGTAAGAGGAGGGGGACATTCTGGACAGACCACCAGTCCATCACAGAGACACAGGACAAACAACCTTACACACACTCATACCTAAGGGCAATTCAGACAGAGCAGCACAAGCATCCCTTCTAAAGTGTCCCACCAGCCGACACCATCATTGGGCTGCATTACTCAGTCTTTAACATCCTGCTCCTGCACAGACCATTGGCAGTCAGCATTAATCCTATTTCTGGTGCCTCGGATGCCATTTTGATTTCCTGTCCAGGGTTTTTTTGTCCTGGCCTGTCAGAACAGATCTCATCTCTTCATACGACAGAGCAGCATGTACTGTCTTCTGGGGCTGAGGAGGGATGAGAAAAATGGAAGTCTTGCTTTTTTGAGAACTTTGAGAATGCTGACATTCATGGATTTCATGGCTTCAAATGTCCATGAGTGTATTTTTGTGCTTTTCCATCCTTTTAAATCTAAAAATTCATAGATTCTGACATGAAATGTGAAGGAAACATCCAGTGGCCATGGGGCTGAGGCAATGCTCTGCTTAAAAAAGTCCTAATGTAAAGGCATGGAAGAAATCAAAACAATCTTTTTTAATTGTAACATGAAAACCCTACATTGACTTTGAAAGCAGAGGAAGTAGCTTTATGTTTTACACATACTAAACAAATTAGGCTTTGGGAGTGTTGAAGGCAGCTGCAGTTTTCATGCTGCTTTATGGAGCACTCTGTGCAAACACTCTTTGGCTCATCCTTCATCCCAGGTGATTTGTTGTGTGGCTGCACTTTCCTTTCTCCAGAGGAATGCAGCACAAAATCTGATTTGGGCAGCCAGAGTGTCTGGTTTGACATGTTTGTGAGAAACATTTCAGAGTTCCACCAAATTTGTTGTCAAGTCTTTCTAAAAAGATTAAGTTTAAAACTGAAATGGTTGGAATTACTGTCTGCAAACCTGACTGTCTGCTAGTAGAAATACAGGCTGCAGCTGTCACTGAACCAGGCTGTTGTTCTGGTTGTAAGCTGGAGAAACATGTGCTCCGTCTTCTTGTTTCTTTCAAAACTAGTCAAAAAAGGTGAGACTTATTCAAGAGTGTGAGGACACCACAGTCTGTACAGAACCTTGTAAAACTATTTGCACCTATTTTTGTCACATTAATGTGACACAAAGGGCTAAAATGCGTCATCAGCGTCCAGGCAGTCAACTCTGCAGAGGCCTGAAATGAACCACTCCTTTAAATCAGGTGTGTTGGAGAACAGATGCACCTAAAAGGGTGGTAGCTTCAACTTTTCAATCCATTTAGATTTTTATGTGAACAATTTCAATAAATAATTTTACATTTTTCCCAGGGCTGACCACCGTTTGTCCTCCCTGCATGTTTTCATTTTCTCCCTGGATGGAAAATGTTCATTATACTGTTTTGATCCATTAATCTAAAAAAACAACATGTGCATTTGTGGTTGCAATTTAATATTTTATTAAATAATGATTTAGCTTTTAAAAATGTGAAAAAGGGAGGTTGAATACTTTTGCGAGGTATTAAATCAAACCAGTGAAGGTGTTAAGCTGGAGGCTGAAGAAGTAGAATCATGAAGAACATCTAATGGTGTCGCTTCTCTCCATACTTTCTCAGGACTGAAATTTCATTGAAATGAAGATTTAATGCTCTGGCTTCTTGCTCTTTACAGGTTGGTGTTTTAGAATGTGTATAATTTAAATGTATTGTATTTTTCCAGGGCTGGAAGGACTGCATCTAACCGGATTTGAATTTGAACCTAAATGTATCAGACAGAGGCGTAATGAATGGGAATGAACAGGATTGGATCAGACTGTATCTAACTGGACACAAACTGAAGTCGGTGTCATTAACACAGTTTCAACTACAATGCATGTCCTACATCAGGTTTTTATGTCCAGGCTGTACAACCAGAGCTCCCTTTTCTCTGCTCTGGGCCATGTAATTAGACACGATAATGGGTCATCACACTAACATCACACAACCTAATGTAATGTCACTTACTAAAGGATGCCCTTCCTCTGTCCTTTCTTCATTTCCATATTGTTTTAAGAGAATGTTCTTATGCGGCACACATTCAAATATTCCCTAGGAAAAACTTCAGGGGAATATTTAAGAACAAAGGGGAAAAAATCTTTGTATGCAGAGAACTGCAGATTAAATGTGCCAGTTATTTTCAGGAAACCTGAACAAGCCTCACCATCTGGACCGCTTTTCCTTCTAAGGCAAGGCATCTCTCAAGGGACTCTTTCAGTCTGAAAAGCAAGCTAAAACAACACGGTAATTTCTATCACATAGTAATGACAAATAATTCACCAATCTGCTGTCGGTAATAATAAAAAAAAGCTCCCTGAGACGCAGGCAGCGCTGATTACTTTAGACTTTACAATCAACTTCAAACAAACACCAGGCAGCAGAGGAAACACTCAGATGTCACATTGTTTGCACTCAGTTTGAAGAACAGCATGTCTCCGAGAACAGAAAGTGTCCTCTCCTCTGCAACCTTGAATAGAAATTATTACAGCTTCTGTGTCAGAAATTATAGCAGATTTATTTTTACATTTGGGTTTTATCTGACGCTACTTCAAAGTAAGACATGACTTTAAAGTTGTAGCCTGCATGTTGTTACCCTTGAAGCTCTGACAACCTCATAGCCGCAGTTGTGAATTAGTTCTGTTAGGCTTTGAAGGGGCAGCTATTCATATTAATGACTTGCAGAGTTCCAGCAACCAACTGACCAAACGGTTTGTTATGGACTTCTTTTTTTTTTTTTTTTTTTACAGGAAATCATAAAAATGCCGTAAAACGAGCCACTTTAGCAGCTCTGCCGCTGCTCTGACATTTTTCAGCGTGGGGGTCGTTCGCGTTTTGTCTGTTGCAACAGAAAACTTTGCTTTGCAGACAGTAAAAAGATTTTTACAAACTCATTTTCCAGTTCTGCTTTTGTGCATTTATCACAAGGCTCAAGGAAAACCTTTCAAATCTTCTTGGTCTTAATCTGAGCTTTCAATCACAGCGTAATTTATGCGTTATTTATTTTAGACAAAGGCAGCTCTGTCCATTTCCCACATTTGCTTGCTTTGCGTCATCACTCTGCCACTTGAGTAGAACTTGATCATTTATAGAGCACAGAGTCAATCAGGCTTCTTCACTGGATAGACGCATGTAAACAAACACCGCTGCCGGGCTTGGCACCTTCCTTTCATATCTCCAACCCTTGATGCTAAGCATTTCAGATTACTTGTCATTACAGGAAAAGCTACATGAAAGCTGTTTTCTTGTATGTGTTTGGGGCTTGATGATAAACTCACCAATAAGCCACTGCAGTGGAGAGTCACATTGCCTCCTACTTGCCAATCTGTGAGCTCACACAACAATGGTTTAAACACACCAAGCACACAGTAACAGCTAAAGAATTAAATCAATGTTATTAAATGTTTTGATTTTATGTTGAAAGGAACTCCAAACTAATCGTCCGTCCAATGAAGTAGACATCACTGGTAATATTTCACCAGAAGATTTAACCAATCTATTCTTCAAGCTCCTGTACTTCAACAGCAGCAACTGTAACTGCAGCAAAAATCCAGGATTTAGTAATTTAGCGATAACACATCATTAAAATCATCCCAGTCCAAGTTTTTAGAGTGAAACTTGTTTGGAAAGATGAGTTTCGAGGTGGGATTTAGGTTAAACGTCGGAAGGCGGGGAAGCTGAAGCCCCTTGACACCACAGACAACAGACTAGCTTGATGTTGAGTGAGTTAGATGGAAGAGAAAGACTACGCGTAAGACTGGGCGTGCTGGTGTAAAGTCGCTCTGAGAAAAACTAGGACTAACGCTGTTAACGGCTTTCAAGGTGAGATGTAAGATTTTGCAGATTAAATCATTCTTGACAGGGAGCCAATGAAGCTACCGAAGGACAAGCGGAAGAGAAAGTTCCAGAGATAATGGCGTCTCAACCAGCTGCAGTTCATGGGTGGATTTTTCAGGTAAACCAAAAAGAAGACAGTTCTGATGAATAAAGCCTGAGATAAGCGTAGACCAGAATGTTGGGTTCAGTGTATTTAGTACTGACCAGATGGATGTCTTATGTTTAAAGTGTGTTTGGAGAGCCATGAAAAGATTTAATGTAAGCAACCAAAGTAGAGGAGGTGGACAAGTAGAGCTGGGTGTCGTCTGAAAAATGGAAATCAAAGTCGTAATTATAGAAAAGCTTATTAGGAAGCAGAAGGTAAATGATGAGCAGGAGTGGTCCAATAAAAAGGCCCTGGGGGACACCAGAGGACAGGTGAGAAGGATGGCATGTAAATGTTGTGAGTTGAGTTCAGAGAATCTCATTCTTGTGTTCCTGAGTTGCACTAGATTTGTTGTAGTAAAGTTTTTGTACAACCGAGTTTCCTTTTATTTAGTGCTTTGAAAATATTTAAGTTGTTTTGTTTGTGTTTTTTACATACAGGGAGAAAAAGAGAAGGAATGAAGAGCTGAGAGCACAGCCAGAGAAATCATTGACAAGATTTTCTTTTATTATGCTTCACAGTAAGAAAATGTTAAAACAAATATTTGAAAAATTTAAATTTTTTTCATGCCCAAAGGTCACTGAAAACACACTGCAAACAATTCTTAATGAGGAAAACATCATTCATGCTTGACATGGTTATTTTTGCATTGTTAATCTGTAAGTGTAAGCAGGCAGTGAGGTCTCTACACCTCTTATGTTGCAGGTTTTAGCACCTTTAAAGCGACTTCCTTCTGTGTAACAAACCTTCTGTGCTCCACTCGTCACATTCCTCCTGTACTTGGGGTTTGGTGTGATTTCTTATGCTGTTCCCAGTGCCTGACACATGAAACACAACCTGGGGAAACTGCCAGATGAGATCACGACGCAGTTTAGCTGTTTTAAGTTCTCTCTTTTGTTTTCATAATTTTACCAACAAATTAGACGGGGAAATGCAAAAATGTGTCGTTTTGGTAAATTGCTAAGCACAGTTTCTTTGATTGTAAACGCCTCAAGTGTGCTATATAAAATAATTATGTACATCACTCTAACTTGCAATAAAACAGCGCATGAAATAAGTACCCTTTGAATTTGTAGCTGTATTGTTTGTGCCTAACAAGGCTCTCATCTGCTGCTTTTCTATCACCTTTCCTGGTTTTCTGCCTGAATAAAACATTAGCATCTAGCGCTACAATAGACTGCAGAACTAGAAAATGAAAAGTGATGGGCAAACTGATGGTGACAGATTTGGACAAAGGTAAACAAACAAACAAAAAACCAGACTGTATAGTAAAGGCAAATTTACAACATGAGAATAAAATCATAGCATTCTTCATTTGTATTCAGTCTTTTGTATTTGTATGTTTTGAACTTTGCGTCACTCACATGTTTTAAGCTGCTTTGCTGTTTCCTTTGTGTTTTCTGAGTTGTTTTTCTCAGGGAAAGACTCCATGTTAGAAACTGCTGCACAAACTGTCGTTACTGAAGCCAACAAAGACCATTAAACAGCAAGTTCATATCTGAGTCGATCTTACTGCACAACTGGTCTGAGCATCTTGTGTTGTTCGACCCTCTGACTCATCAGTGACCCAGATGCTCAAAATGAAAAACATTATTCTCCTGCATACTTTATAAAATACTATGGTGAGAATTGTATTTAACCTTGGTGCAAAAAGAAAGTGACTATTTGCTTTAAAGGTTTGTGATCTAATTATATCTGTTTGTTTTGCTTTTTTACCAAATGTTCCACATTAGCAAAGCAAGCTGGGCTAAAACTTTGAGAAATAACTTGATAAAGTTTACTGTCCTGTTCCTCGAACCAGATTGGTTGCTAATGAAATAGTCCAAGTGTCCAAAAAAAAAAAAAAAAAAATCAACACACAAAGCAAGACATAAAGGGTTAAGTGGGGAGAGGATGATGGAGATGCTCACTGCTGAGCGACAGGAGCAGCACCGGTGAAAACGCACAAATACAAAGGAGAAGCAGGAATGGAAACAACAGGCGCCTGTGATGCAGACAAGACTTAAACTCTGATTTTTCCTGCAGCCTTCAATTCTTGTTTTTCTCCTTTCTGTTCATCTTTCCAACTTTATGCTTGAACTGGATGAATATGTCCTGAATCACATGTCATGTTTTCTTTACATGCCCTGAAAAAGCTTTTGCTGTCTTCCAAATTATTTAGTTCAAGCTAATTTTAGACAAACATCATTTGCTTTTAATAAAGATTTATGTTTTTAAATGGCTGTGATGGGCATGGCTAACTAAAATCTTAGTTGCCTTGTGACTTTAAATAGTTGATGGGGCTGAAATGTTTCGTTATCTCCCAGAATGAGCTGCAGTTCGTCAATCGAGGAAACGATGTCTGTGTTTCTCTTCTAGACCGTTTCTCTGATAAGTGGAAGTCAGTAGATGCCTGGATGCTTCACTGCCACTTTCACATCTCCTCTTCACCTTTTTCCTTCATCTTTAACAAGTTTGAATAGTTTTAATTTAAGCTCTTCACCTTCAACAAATTATTTATTCCCTTTTAATGATGTCTCGTAGCAAAACTGGGAAACACTTTGATGTTCTGTTCTGAAAAATCATAAATTCCTCAATGTTTCATCTTTCATGTCAGAATATTATCCGTAAGAAGTTGTTTGTATTTATTTTGACACATTGTCTTGTGCAATTATCCAAATCAAAGTGTGTTTTTGGTTATGTTTAAAGTTTTACTTGCAAGTTAAATATCTTTGTCCATGTTGTGCCTTGGAAGATAATGTCTAATATTTTCCTTAAAAACTGCCTGAGGAAAAGTCAGGCTGATTCAACATGAATGTTACGAGTTCTGACGGCTCGCTGCTCTCTCTCCTTCCTGAGAGGACAACAGGTTTTACTCTGGCTTCCTGGTGAGCATGACAAGAGGTTCACCATCCAAAAGGATGCCTTTAACTTCAGCTTTTCACTTCATTATCAGTCTGCTCCGAATATTCTCTGACTGTCTGCTTGACCGCAGAGTAAGGGTGATTCACTTCCTCCACACATATTAAATAATGATAGCCTAACTGACCACTAATACATCAACCATGTACAGCTGTAAATGGTTTTCTGTTTCTATTGGGTGTAACTGAAAATGTTATCTTTCCTTGTGCACAGTGTGTGCTCAATTTGTTTGTGACTCGCCCGATTTAACAATATGGTCCCTGAAAGCAGGAAGATGGGAACGCTTTGCTAAAATTGTACTGAGTGCAACCTTTCAATTTTACACTTTGAGAGTTAGAGAGAGTCCCATCTCACCTGAGAACTGCTAAGTTATCCCTCCTACTTAAAACTGTTGAGAAAGTCAGGGAAAGCAACTGAGCAGGTAAAAAAAATTTAATGAACAGAAGCTCAAACTCAGGCTGAGGAAACTATTTCAATTTCTCCAGTGACAGAGTTTTAGTTATTCGGTATGAAAACTCTCAGTCTGTTCTGTTCAGTGCAAGAAGACTGTCTTTCTTGGTCGAGGAAAAGCTGAAGCAGCAAAGTACCATGAAATGGTGCCAGAGTCAGGACTGTTTGATAACAGCCTCCTCTAAGAGCAGAAGAAGGAACAAATGGATGAATTTGAACTAGATGAAACACAGTGAGTGGACAGTAAACATTAGAAAAACTGAAACCAGGCAAACCTCTGTTATGATGCCTTGGTTGTCTACAAACAGAAAACTGATGATCTTTGGGCCGTTTACTGCCGTCACATATAGGGACAGGAATCGAGAATCAGTTTTCTACAAGTAGTTCAGTTAATCTGTTAATCTGCCTGATGACTCTGCTTATCAGTTACAATAACATGAGGCACATTTGTGTGGTGGTTTATTGTTGACGCTTCGTATTTTGGTTTAAAACGTAATCCAAGATGGCACCGCGGTGGAAGTCCTCCAAAGTATAGTTGCATTTCACAGTAACAGCAGAAATGTTATTTGTAATGAGAAAACTGCTAATAAAAGCAAAGCTATGAAGTATCATCGAGTTTGTTGGGAACAATGATAACGTCCGACAGCTGCTGGGAGGAAGGATCTGCCATAACGCTCCTGTGGGAACTTAGGATGCAGCACACTGGGATGTTAAACAACATGGATCAACAATACATTGAAGCTCCCAGCTGATGTGTTTTTAGTCAAATCTATGCTCTAATATGGATTCTGATGCATCTCCTCCAGTCACACTGAGCTGCAAGCTGTTCGACTTCTTGTGTTTGAGCCAGGATATGAAGATGCACATGGCTGCAGTCTGAAGCACCAGAAATACGGATAATAATTGTCTTCAAAACTCAAACTGGTATCAATCTCTTTCTTTGTTTGTATCATTTGATTGTTTCTGTACTTGTTCTCCACTCATAAGCACCGTATTGGTTCCATCTCAGGTAGTTAAGGGACACAGGAAGGAACTGGAGTGACAAAAAAATTATTGTATTACATATCAGGCGTCCTATGGAGAGCAAAACCACAAAGAAAACAAAAAAATATTAGATTTTCATTTTAAAATGCTATTTATGAAATTGAACACGTCATTTTTGAGGAGCAAAAACAAAAAGTAAAAATTATTTGCAGCACTCAAATAATTAGTTCATTGGAGCTTCCAGCTGATGTGTTTATAGTAAAATCTATGATCTAATATGGATTCTGATGCATCTTCTCCAGTCTCACTGATCATGATTCTGTGAATATAACTTTGGCCGCTGCAGATACAGTAGTGGAGTTTATTCAACACTCAGCTCTAATACAATAATAACATGAAAATCATGTTAAATGTTTATCCAAATTCATCAAAACTTTAAAAATGGGCTTAAATAGGGGAGTTTATTTGGTACATTTTTGTCCATTTATGTTTGTTCCCGAATGTAATTAACAAAACATGCATGAAGGGTAACTGAAGCGGATGCTAGGCTCAAAACGTTTGCTCGTTACTTTAACACAATGCACCTTGACTTTTGCATAATTGGTAAATATGAATAGTTCTTGGATCATATTAAATCTGGAGGCACGTGGGATCATTTCTCAGAGTCCCTACAGGATCTGTGTTTGCTGCCAGAAACTCAAGTCTGTGCACTCCAGGCTTCTTCACAAACCAGATCCATTTTCCATTGTCTTGTCTGACTGCTCTGTTTTTATGTGGCTGTTGTCAAACTATCTTCAAATCTGTGCTGTATTATATGGCTCTAGGCTTTTTTATTCTGCATCTGTACAAGCAAATGAGGATTAAACATGAATTTAACACAAATAATGAAACTTTGGAGGCATTAGTTATACTTAATGCTCTATTCTGTAAAAGGCTTCTATGCAACATGTCAGGACATAATGCTGAATGTAAGTACTGGTTTGAATATATTTTAAATATTAAATGATCATTTACAGTGAAATAGAGTTAAAAATGGGCTGTGGCATTTTGTTTCATAGAGGGCAGACTGTACAAATAGTTCTGTTGAGTTTGTCTTGATCTATACATCACTCAAACACAAGCTGAGTAAATACAAAATCATTTTCACATGATGATTTAATGTGAAAAAGTTAATCCATAAAATGACTGACCTCTTCCCAATCAAATCAGATTTATTTAGGTTAAATTCAGATTCACTACCCACACCCAGACGTACTCAGATTACTGCCAGACCTCCAGAGTCAACAAATCACTACAACAGAACCTGTCTGACAACACGAAGTAGGCTAAAATGTAACAAAAGCCAAGGCTGCATGCACTGATCAAAAGATAATCCAGAGAATATGCGAAAGAAAATCACATCAGTCTGGACAAAGTTACTTCTGTGGCTTTGGGTCTCCAAAGGAGGTGAATACTTTTTCACAGAACTGTTTCTGAAGCAAAATGCAGCCAGTTTGGTCTTGGTTTTTATATATTTATTTGTTTATTCATGACTACAGATTTGTTAATTGCAATTTGGCTGACGTATTGATTTTTAAGAGTATTCCTCTGGTGTGTAATCCTCTATGTCACCTTTGATTTACCTGCCGTTATATTTGTCTTTATTTGGTGGAGAAGTCAAGAGGTCAGCGCCTCAGCTAATTCCTTTGAAAGGAGTTCCAAAAGGTGATAAAGGAGAAACACAAACTCTAAGCGTTCAGTGGATCTGAAGCTGCAAATCCTCCGAATCTCATAAACAACAGGTTCATTTAGAAACTTAAATGATGGAATAATTCCAGAAATGCAGTGCAAAATACCAATTAGTATAAAATATCAGCTCGCTATCTGTTGCAAGTTGAAAAAGCTAAAAAAAAAATCTCTATTTCTGAACACAAAGACGATTTTACGGCATGCTGTTATTACTTTAAAGCTTGCATAAATCCCAGATTCTACAGCTGTACAAGAGCCTAAAAGGTGCAGACACAGAAGGTGTCACTACAAGAATCTGTTCCTACCATTTAAAGAGATTGAAGAGTTCCTCTCCTTAGCAGCTCAGGCAGGAACGTTCCTCAGTGAAGAACATTTTCTCTCAGCCTCTGCTCTCCAGCCTGTCCATATTTTGGTGTTCTGCTTGTCCTTATCTGCCCTGTCTGCCTCTAAGTTTATGTTTGTATCTTCTGTTATGGGCTGCTGCGTTATTTCGTCTCGGAATTTGGAGATGTGCTTTTTTTTTTTTTTTTTTTTCACAAGTTTTCTGCTTTCTGTTTTGGCTTTGGTTTGTTTGGACTGTTGGATACTTTATTTTCTGCTCCAGTAACTTTCTCAGATATCATTTAATAACCTATGTTAGTGTTTCTGTTTCTCTCAGCTGGTACCAAAGAAATATGCTTTCTTGACCCAGATGGAAATATGTATGCCAAGGTCTCCTAAACTGTCATCAGCCATCGTTGTCCACAGGTTTTCTTTAGCGTTTCACAGCAGATAAGACACGCCTAACTCCACTCACATCATCCCGGTTCGATAGTCTCTACACTCGCTCAACGTGGATTTCAGAGTCTATTTCAAATTTCTTGTTGGGATCTGAATGTCCTAGATCCACATTGTATCAAGTTTTAACCATCTATACACACTTCAAACCCGAACCCAGAATATTCTGGCTGTTCCACGTCCTTCAAGTAGTCGATTATCAACATTAAAATCACATCAATGTGATTTTATGTAAACTTGAAGACATTTAAGGTGGGAATAAAACTTATTTCTCACCTCAAATGTCCTGTCTGTATTACATTTTATAGAAAATAATCTACATGTGAATGTGTTTTGTGTTCTCTATAATTTCTTCTGGCTTTTTTGTTTGGAAAGTCTCGCCATCCTTAGTTGTTACTGTCATTAAGGTTTTGTCATATTGGTTCATTGCTTTGTATTCAGTTTCTTAGCTTATTCTTGAGTTCTGTCCATTTGGATTTATTTATCTTGGATTGTTGTCGAGTTTTTTATTTTTATATTCTTCTACACTATCCAACTCGGCTTCAGGTTTGTGTTTGCATTAAGTTTAATAATCTTCAGTTTATGTTTTTTTGGTCTTTGTTTATTATTAGTTTTATTATTATCTTTGTTTTATTTTACTTTACTTCTTATATTGGGTCTTGAGTCACCACCACTTTTATGGGAATTTTAAAAGGTGGTAAAATTGTGTTAAATTTTATATTTAATTTATATTACATCCAAATATGTTAAAAAAAAAGCACTATGGCTTTCACATAGTGTTTACTCATTAACATGCAGAGACTAAAATGAATATGTATAATTATTTGTGTATAAAAATAAAAAAAAATGCATCAACAGCCAATGTTGCTGCAAAATGAATGATTCAAAGTCTGTGTGTGAGAGGAAACCATGTGAGCCTGTTTCCAAGGAACATTTGATCAGAAGTGCAGGTTTTTGAGGCGGTGCAATGAGGCAGCTTCCCATGTTTATTCTCACAACTTCATTGATTGGCTGGAAATATTTTTAAGACAGGTAGGTTTGGATGTAGGATATCTATTTTATGAAGGATACCTTTTTATAGCTTAAAGGCTGCTTCTTCGTTGAAAGGGGAAGAAACCGGGCAGCTGATACAAAACGCTCACACAGAGGCTCAGTTCAGCAGAGAAAAGAATCAATTCACTGTGAGAACTTGCTTCATACAATTCAATGTGAAATAGCTGGTTTCTTACTCGACTTTGATCATTATTGAGGTTTTATACTTTATCAATTAAGACTGTCTGGACGCTGTTCCGAACATATTTCTCATACTTTCTGATGTGCCTTAAGTGCAGGCTGGCATTGGTGGAGTGTGTTTTATCACATGAATGATATTCCTGACAGCATTTTGGTCCCGCTTGCTGAATTTCTAAAAAAAAAACAAGAAAAAGGGTCACAGCTGATTCTCCCCTGAACTGGAGCTTAGAAAAGCATCCATCCCCCTCTTACAGAAGCCGTGATCTCCCACAACAATAACTGGCAAGTAGAGTTGATTTCAGGGATGTTCATGTTTCCAAAAGCTCCTAAATGTAAGAGTTTTAATGCCATGACAGGAGCAGATCATCATCTACACTGGATCTGCTTCGTGTTCTTCTGCTGCAGATCAATGCCAAACTTTACATTTTCTGAAAAAGGGAACTTTTACTTTTTCCCAAATCAAAACAAACAAATTATATTAAGAAAAAAATATTTGGAATTATGTCATATCACTTCAACTTCAAGAGAAAAAAAAACATGTGAGGAAATAAAAATACATCTCTAACAATCCCTGTGGAATAACAGATATTCCAGCATGAATGCAACAAATAGTCCTAACTTTATACATAAACATGTTCAGAGACAGATTGAATTGTATCGTTATTTATCTGCACAGCCCACAAGGCCGCCCTCAGAGAGCAGCTTCTATCTGCTGCATTCAAATGTCAAACTGTCTCAAGGGGGGGTCTTTTCAGCTGACATATGTCAACCTCCAATTTGCCAGCGGACACTTTTGGCTGTTTTCTCTTCTGCTAATTGCTGGAGGCGCCGTCATATTTGTGTTTTTTTTTTTTCTTTTAGGATTAGAGGCACAAACGATTTTCATGTTTTCCTCAGGAAATAGACAGGATTGGAATAAAAACAGACTCCAGGGAATCCTGCAGGTCACAGACTCATGAATGTTTACAAAAGTAAAGAAAATGTGGGATTTTTTTTATCATTTTTTTTTTTTTTTAGAAAGACATTCATAATTGAAATGTAAAATTTCATCTCATTTTTTAAATGTGTTTTGCTTCTTTCTGGGCCAACAGAACAACCCTGATCAAACAAATGATTTCATCCTGTTACTGCTCGGTAAAGTGACAAAGGACAAAGAACACAGAGGCACAGTTGTCAAGGCAACGCAGCGATAGAAAGGCAAAAGGCAGAGGTGTGCATACACGAGCTTGCACATACACACCCGGAGAGTGTTCGTCAATGACGGCTGGGGGATATTCAATCTGTGAACAGTCTGGGAACATTTACAGTATTGTCAGATGATGAGGTGTGAAGGGTGACGTATCACCTAAGGAAACAGCCACCCGGCACAGACCAGGTCAAGGACCGACTGAACCCACATCAGACACAAAAAAGAAAAATAAATCACTTTTTATAACGTCCTCTGTGCTTTTATAATGTTTTTTTTTATGCATTTTTCTGTGAACAATCCGCAGAAAACATGTTTTAGTTGTTGAAAAGATGCACTAGCATCAAAATGAGGATTTAATCCGTCCAGCTGTAGCAAACTGGACCAACATGATCCTCTCAGAAATCTCAGGTTTTGCACATTTATACTCTGACTAAGCCTTTTGCACAAGGCTTTCATCATGACATCAGATTGAGCTGGAAAGCTCTTTTATCCAGCAGGTGAAAAACCCTGTAATGTTTATGACTCTGACAACGATGCCTGTCAGTTAGTGCTCTTTAAAGTTGCAGGACGTTTTCTAAAACATGGTTTTTTTGCATAGTTGTTACAACCATTACTATGTTCTGACAGCATGATATGAGAAAGATAGAAAACTTTACACCCAGTTAGAACAATAAAATGAACTTGACTGCATCGTTTGAGAACAAGAAAGAATTACATTGGAAATAACTGACCTAAAATCTGTTCATTGGATTGATTTTTGTTTTGTAAAGTGCCTTAAAATGACACATTAATTTGTGCCATATGAAGAAACTGAACTGAATTCTATGGATGCAACAAAAAAGCTGTATTAATTCAGAATTGCACCAAGCATCTATGATCCGATAAATTAAGAGTCACAAAAAAACCTGAATCAGCCCAAATTAAATCTTCCATCAGTGTCACATTGTTCTAACTGTAGGGTGCCTGCTAAAATTAGATATAACCTTTTATTTTACTGAATAATTTAGGTATACAGATCATGACATAGCTCCTGCATAATTTAGTCCACTCATAAAAGTGAGTTCACTTGTTGAAACAGATAAAATTCACATTTTAAGGTCATTCTTCTTAAAAAAGTCTCGTTTTACAAAAGAGAGGGATGTTGATTTTAAATGTAGGTTTTCAGTTTTAAAAAATAACTGTACTTATTAATGAATTGCCAACAAGGGTTTTCAGTCACTGAAATAAATCACCCTAAATGTGTGATAACCAAGATTTTTAGACTTTCACACTTATTCCTACCCTTTAAATATTATTTCTGCATATTTTTTTTTTTACCTCCCAGGGCTCCACTGCCAAGTGAACAATCCACTGTGTCATTGTTGGAATTTGTGAGAATGCTTCTTCTCCTTCTCTGTCACAATAAATCAGCAACTTAGCACATCCTCGTCTTAAAGGTTATAGAGTGGCATTTGTAAAACGTGGCAGAGATAAAAGTCGAACTAAATCAGCCCTGCAGCTTTAAGAACGACCGCCTGCACTAATATGTACTGTAAAAAGAAAAAACCTTAAACTGTCAAATGAGATCTTATGACAGGTTGAATCTGTCACTTGAAAATGACCTTTTCTTCATGTATTTTTTATTTATTTTTTTTGCATTTTCTGTCAGGATCTGTAAAACCGATTACTGACTACAACCCTGACAGCCAGGCAGACTGACTGATCTATAACTGAGCCAGTCCTGTTAGTCACCCCCACTATGCCGAAACAAACATTACCCGTCATAAAAAAAATAACTCTTACGTTTCGTTCCAGGGAACTAAAATAATTCCTGATCTGTCTGCTTAGAGATCAAAACCGTTTTTATTAGTAATTACATGCAGGAAAACGGTAACATAAACCTGCAGCACATTGACCATCAAGCTTAAATATGAAACCAAGATTCCACAGACAGAAACATTGTCCACATCAATATAACTGCAAATAAAAAAAGAACAATACACAGAAACCAATCCTATAAAAACATTTAAACAGGAACAGAAATACATTTGTACTCATATTATTCGGCTTGTTGTAATGAGCTGAATTTATGGTTTCGTCAATAACAGCAACTCATCCAGGCCGTGAAGAAGCAAAGCAGCCCTGAGCATCATACTACCACCACCATGTAGCAGACTAATCAATTTAAATGACAGTTTTTTAACTGTTCTGGAATTTAACTTTTAAGATTGCTTTCGAGATGTTTTAGCCTTCTACATTTCTTATCTCCCAATCCTGAAGATCAGAGTTCAGCCATAGGAGCAGATTGTACCTTTGTATGATGTTTTTGGGACAATAAAACTGTTCTCATAACTTGAACTGACGCTGTAGTAGCCGGGCTCGGCTTTACTCCCCCCAGACCACCAACAAAACTCTGCCCTGTGAAATGAAGACGATTCAGGAGTTCCAGCCTAACTGACACAGAACAAATGAAACAGTTCAGCAGCACGAAAAACACGAAACAGTCCGACATCAGTTCACCTTCCTCTGTAAGAGTCATGAACGGTCTGGTCTTTTATCACAACATTCAGCATCAACTGCTAATACAAACATTTTAACTCAGGAAAAAACTCATGAAAATAGAAAACACACACACACACACACCAGCAGCTGATGAATGTGGTTTATGATTGAAATGCATAAAAACTTGAATATTGTGAAAATTAACTTAAAAAATTCAGAAGACAGATGAGTGACAGACCTGCAGACAGTGGAATTAAAGAGTTCAGCAGCACAAGACCGTCCAGGTGACCCCGGGTCACCTGGACGGGACAAAGGAACCGCAGAAAACCAGTCAGCTGTTCAAAAACATCCGTCCTCCCCTGAAATATGAATAAAAACTGACACGAACATCTTACAAACATTTTGTCCTCAAAACAACTTTCAGATCAGCAGAAACTCACCTTCTGGTGAAAGAGGAAGTGACGTCACTTATTATGACCGCAAAAATAAAATAAATTAACCGTTCTCAAAATTATTACATAGATTTTGTTTAAATAATAACTTAAAATATTTAAAATTACAATACATAATTCCTGGTTTTGCTTTTAGTGGGTTTTTTATATTTTAATGAAGATTCTGGAATCTATTCAAACTATTTTTTAAACTTATGTCTGGATTTCTCTATCACGTGTCTAAATATCTCGCTGTTGCTCTCATATAGTGAAGATAAAAAACAAAACAGGGAGGCTGCATCTCATTCTTGCACATAAGTCATAAATACCTGAGTATTTTCTTTTTAAATAAAGTAAACATGACTTTTTTCTGTGCACAGAGAGAACCAGACTGGCCTTTGGCTCGTGGCTGTTGCAGAAGCATTAAGGAATTTCACTGATGCGGACATTTGCATACTGAAATGATATTAGTGTTTGCTCCGTTGCAGCTGTCTTAGCTGGCTGCTGCTTCGGTCTCATAGCCCCAAAAGTTTCTGCCAGTTATTGACACTGAGTGAACTGCAAAAAGTCTTTAATGCCAAAAAGGATTTCAAATATCCCAAAGCAAGAGAAAAAAGTCTTTCCAAGCCCAATGTCATTTCACAGAATTCAAATTGCCTGTTTAGAAAGTGGATTCCTCATATGCGTCCTGCCTGAATGAGAGCCTTTCACTGTTTGCTTCTTTCCTGAGGGATGTTGGTGCACAGTTTTACCAGAAAGTCCTTAAAGCTGAACGTGAATGAAAGAAGATATTTATTAAGGATGATGTATTTAGCATCAGTCTGTGGTCAGGTGAAAGGGTGGACATATTTTTCCCTTATTCTACCTGCATTTATTATCAATTTAGACTATGTGTTTGTTGGCTATTAACCACTGTAGCTAGTAGTAAGTACTACATCATATATCATATATTATTTTGATTGCAGCTTAAAAAAAATCTAAACTTAGTTACTTCTCTTTCTGCTTGTTTAGTATTTAGATTTTTAGAATTTTAGTTTACATATGAAGCCTTTTAATGTATTTATCTCCAGTGTTTCCACACTGAACCTCATTAATTGTTTTCCTCTTTATCTCTCATATTATTTGTTCTTTTTTCTGTGTTTTGTCTGTCTATTTTTTTTATCACATCAAATATAAAACAACTGTAAAACATGTTTTATTGTGCAACTGTTTGAAACATTTAATTTATCTAATTTTTAAAGTGTTTTTGGTTTTTGTTAGATGAATTCCCCTTCTCCTTTTTGTAGCAAGATGTTCTTGATACAAAACATAATAAAATATTTAATGTAAACCTGAAATCAGGTTAATCTCCAAAACGACAGAGTCAGAGCTGACTGCCAGCTGCAGAACATTAACAAACTCACAGAAAACAGTGTAACAGCAGCTTGTTGTTACACTGTTTACCTGCCTTCAAAGCTGATGATTGTTTGGTTTAATGCAGTAATTAGTAATTGGTTTAATGCAGTAATGAACAATAAGAGAAAAAGAAAACTTCACAATGCGTAGCTGGGGTTTGATCTTATGGTAAGCATCACAGTGAGTAAAGATTTTAATTCACTCCTGCTGGCAGCGGAGGACTATGTGCTGCTGACTGCGTGATGTGACCTTATTATGGAGAGAGTATGTGAGTGACTCACTTTTATTATGAAAGATAAGAAAATGTAAAAAAAAAAAAAAACTGTACTGGCAATTAAAGTTTAGACTGAAGGTCACAAAGGCTTAGACAACTTGAATCAGTTGTGTCCGTTAAAGTAAAAGAATTCAGAAACTAACAATAACTTACCTATTGTTAGGTTTTATTCAACAAGGTTTAAAAACTCTCCTTTGAAAAAGAAGCTTAACCTCTCTAAGTAAGGAGTTTCATCATTGTGTTTTGTTTTTTTTTATAGTGTGTTGGCAGCAAATTTGAAGTGAGTGTAAAAAGGCTTGGGAAGCTGGGCTGAGGACACAGCCTTGGGGAAGTCCTGGAAATGAATAACACTTTTGGTCAAACTGTTCAGACTCCACAACACAATTTTCCCCCCGTGTCATTTGCCCAACTTGAGGTTCAACCTCATACCCAAGGGTACATTGTGATTTGGTAAGAGAATCTGGAATTAAAGTTACAACCACATCATCAGACAAAACACTGGACCTTCCTTCATCCGGTGAAGTATTTTGAGTCAGTCATGGGTTCAATTCCCGTACTGGCCAATTGAAATATAAAGTCTTTCACAAAATCAACACTTCAAAATAGCAGAAGGATTTAAATTATTGATTTTGAAAAACATTAGAATATGAGCACTTTTGTCAAATCTTCATTGTGGTAAGATCATGTAAGTTTTTCTTAAGTCGGTGAAAACTCATTATTACATATGGCGGGTTAGGCCAGCTGGTCAGAGCGTGGTGCTAATAACGCCAAGGTCATGGGGTCAAGCCCCATACTGGCCAATCGAAATATAAAGTCTTCAGAAAATTGACAATAAAAAATGGTTCTGAAATAAAATCAGCACTTCAAAAAAAGATGGAAATGAAACTCTTATGCATGCTGATTTTGAAAAGCATTTTTCAAAGTGACTATGCCATCACTGGTTATCAGCCTCACCAGACTGATGGACATCATGTGTAGCTTTATTCCAGAACAACATATTGATGTAAGGGCTCTGTGTAAAGCAATGCGGATGGTGCCGTCTCTGGCTCTGGGAACAGTTTGAGGTCAGGAGATATGAAATGTAAAAATACTCCCACCAAGTTCTTCAACATAATTGAGGAGAGAATAACCAACCAATTATCAGCTGGAGGTGGTTAAAACTTTAGGCACAGGGATCCTAGAGGCAATCAAACTGTTAGGAGCTTTAGCCTGTTATAACTACAGACTGAAAAACTTATCTTCTCATTTCCACAGAGCCGTATAGTTAAACCCAAACACATAATGTTGCCTCGTATTAGTGTGACAACAAACATGACTAGTGTGGACAAGGAGCATGTAGCAAGCAGTGAAGGATTTTTATTGATCGGTCTCTTGGTTTAGATCAGTAACATTTAGCGAAATGGATCATCAACTATCCGTGTACACCTGTGGGCAGAGTTTACGGAGGAAGCACAATACGCCTGAGTATGTGGGAGCTTTAGTGAATGTAAATGTCTCTCTCTCATTATTCTGGTATTTAATAACTAGAAATAGTTTTTGTAACCCTAACTGAGCTAAAACAGAAAATGTTTAGTCTGGTTTAATGCCAAGCAGTGACCAAGAACAGGCCAATGTCTGTTGTTTTAAAACAGCATAACTGACTGTTACCCAGTCAGTTTCTCATGTTCAACATCCATCCGGTCCATGAAGGATCCAGTTTGATGCTCACCTCATAACTTTTACATTGTGGCACTTCACAGCTTTTCTGCCATTAGCTGAGGACACCAGCTGCTGATGGGGTTGGGTCTAATAGAATCGACTGAGTTCATGGCTCCCTTTGGGACCTGCTTTACTCACTTGTTTTCATCTGTTAGGACTCCCTTATATATACGTGCACATCTCTGGCCTGGGGGAATTGTTCACAGGCTTTCTTGATATTCCACTCGTAAAGAGACCTGTGGTGAGAGAGTGGACTGTCGAGACGAACAGTTATTTCATTGGATTGGTCAAGGATGTTAAAACCCCAATGTCCTCAAGGTCAACGGCAGGTAATCTTGATGTGGAGGCCGATTCCTCTGTTAAAAACCATATTTTCATTGGAGCTCCTCTATTAAACGACAGACCACAGCATGCAGCCCGAGGCATCTGGAGTGACCTCTCTGAGTACCATGGAGGATAATCACTCACAGAAGAACAGAGACATAGTGCAATGTGTGTGTGTGTGTGTGTGTGCGCGCTCGTGTCTGCACTCAGGCTTAAGTCTGTGTGTTTGTACTCCTCTTTACTTTCCTGTGAGCTCTCTTAAAAAAATGGAAGCCATTATGTTTGGTGGGGAACACACATTACAAAGAGAAGGATGACAATGAGAGCCAAAGAGACGAGTGAAACTTCCCTTTGATGACATTGAAATGTCTTTCTACCGAAGAGGGAAGGACTGTTCATGAATATGATGCTATTATGAAATTGGCTTGCCTCATGTGAATGACTGCAGCTACAAAAACGCCTTAGAGAGGAGAAACGTTCAAATCGAACCCAGAAGCTACCCTGACACATGACTTCTGCCTCTAATGGCTCCAGCTCACCTGATAGGATTACCTATTATCAATGGAGAAAATTCCCCACCACTGCCTTCTATATCTTTCAACACATCAGATACGTTTTTCTTAAAGCAGGCAGAGAGATGGAAGAAGCTCTGAACAGCGGAAGGAGGAGGGGAGAGCGAAAGAGCAGGAGCGACGGATATGAAGGAAGAGACAGAGTGGAGATGGAAAATGACAATATAATAAGATTTGATTTGTGGACCAGAATGGATTCTCAGTGCCCATTTTCTGAGAGGAGAGAGGGAACAGAGGAGGGTGGGAGAAGCAGAGAGAAGTAGGTGGAGGAAGTGGGTGTAGTGTGAACATTAGGGCCATGGAGTTCATTTAGCACCAAGACCCTTGCTTGACAGCTGCTGGTGGAGGCACGAGGTTTCTCACTTCAGTCTAACTTTGCTCCTTTCATGCTTCCGTACATTTCTATGAGAAGAGTCTACCAATGAACCAGTTTTTAACTGCTTCAACATTCATAAAATAGAAAGTTTATTAATGTAACACTTTTGGCCAGTGACTATTTTCAGTGCTGCTGAAAAAAAGTTTATAAGCATGTAGCTCAAAAAGTTTTCCAGCAGAGTGAAATATTTGTCATTTCATTACGACATTCGTCATTTCTGGAACGCGGCACCATCTGTCAAGAAATAATTGGCAAAAAAGTACAAGTTTAGATTAAATTGTCATCCATCCACCAATCTGAGATCTGGAAGCCTGCTAAGTGAGAATGGGAAAGGCTTGCAAGGACAAGGAGGGGACAAAGTCAGACGTTTTGTGTTGACTTTAATGTCTTAATATAGGCAACATCTTATTATTTTATTGTTAAAGCAAATCTTCAGTACAAACAACACAAATTTTCTTGTGTTGTTAACAGAAAATGACAAAATATAACTAATGTCTATAGTAAAGCTATATTTTCAGTCCACAAAATACGGCAGTTTTTACCGGCACATCAGAAGGAGAAATATTTATTCCCGATATCTGAGAAATGACCAGGATCTGGTTCTCCATCTCCAGACTCTTAAATGATCGTAGTATTACTTCAAGTAAAGCCCAAAGTATTTTTTAAGTTAAAAACTAAAATGATGACTGAGAAATTATTCTACATACATTCAGAAACAATGTAAAGAATGTCATTTTAAAGCAGAATGATCACACACATATTTAAAAAATGATCCCTGTGGATTACCAACACACCTCTAAACCACTCGTCCGTTTGCCTTTCTTTAGATTTTTTTGTTGTTTTTTGGCGTGTCCTGTTTCACTCTGAATTGTTGTCTATGTGGCATGATGAGGCCCAAGAAATTTCCTTTCACAAGTGGAGCATTACAGCTTTCACCATCATGCTCCATTTGATATATATGTGCAAACAATTCATATATGGGGAAAAGGCTTAAAGGGAAAGTGGGCAGGGGGAGTAGACCCCACATTTGGTGGGGGGCCCAAGATGATCCATGAGAGGGGACGGCCCAAAACCCAACCTGACAAATAAACAGGCAAACACAGTCAAAATCACATGTTCCCACTCACACCCACTCACCCAACCTAAATACACAAAAACAGACAGCGTACACTCTCTATCCTCCCAGGTCCAGCTAACGCCTCTCCAGAGGCGCATTTCCTTTGATTTTGTCCACTCCAGTAAATTGACTGACCTGTTATCATGTCATGAAGCAGCCGGTTCTTGATTGAAGCACATAAAACAACACAGCCAGTGTGACAAGCAGCGAGTTTTCATCCAGGGCTGCCGTGGTGTTTGCTGTCATAACAAATGTTTCTGAATGGTTGTTTTTTTTCTGCACTTCACCCCAAAAACACTGAAATTATTTACATGGAAACAGATAAAATCCCAATTTGGTATTGAGTCTATTTCTACCTTATTACCAATAGCAAAGAATCCCTCATTTGTCCCTTCCACTTTAGATTCAGGTTATACACAATGGAAAGATTAAGGCATCAGGACTATTGATGATCTGTTGGTGGGGGGTAATTTTGCCTCTTTCGCTCAGCTTCAAGCCAAATTTGGTCTCCATAAACACAATCATTGTAGAAACCTACAGGTCAGGGCATATGTCAAGAAACACATGTGCACTTTAGAGAATATAATACCTAATGAATTTGACAAACTCTTTAAGCTGGGTGGTGGGGAAGGGCACCTAAAATCAGAGGTTCCATTGGTTAAATTGTGACTGGAGGAACTGGTAAGGCTCTCTCATCTGGAAAGAAAACGGTTCTCATTAGCAAATAAATTAAAGCGATTCAATAGAACATGGCAACCCCTTTGGCAATATATTGATAACTCTATTTGAAGAGGATTTGATTTGATTCTCGGTGTGATAAGATGTAATTCCTAGGGAAAGGGGAGGTGGGTCTTGAGAATGTCCCTGTTTATTTATGTCACTTTTGTTTTGTTTTTGCATTATCTTTATGTTTTATGTTCACATCAAAAAGAGGACAAATTTGTATTGTTGATGTTTCAATTTTCATGTCTGATTCCTCAATAAAATTGTTTGACAACTGAAATTATTTCCAGTCATGTGAGAAGATCAGGACGCCATTTTGACAGCTGTATGAACACATTTAGAGAGACAGATATTCAAAACCAGTTTCAGCACTATTGAGAAATCGGAACAAAAACAGAAGAAAAAACTTTCGGATTTTTCTGTAAAGTGTTTTAAAACATGTAATTTCTGGTGAGGCATAAATTTGGATACGTCATAATTATGCTTTGAAACCTGCCTTCAGTCGTTCCAGACGGCCGCTCACACTGAGCCAGGCTCTGGTTCAGTTGGAGGATTCTTTATGCTAAAGGTGAGTTCTTCCTTCCCACTGTTGCTACATGCATTATCAGCATGACAAATTGCTTGGAATTGGCCTACAAGTGGAGGAGATTCAAAGTTACTGCCGACTAGCCCAGGCTGGCTGACCAATCAAGCTCATTCTGAAGGCAGAACGCAATACGCTTTCAAAAAGTCTTTAAAAGCCCCCAAATTTTAGAATCTACTTCAGGCTTTGGCTACAGCTGACATGAAAGTGTTTGCCTGAAGAAGAAGCAGGAGACAAGTTTAACTTTAATGGAAGCTGTGCAGGAAGGAAATCTCTGCCCTGCAAGAGAAACATGAAGGTTAGACTGAAGCCTGACAGAAAGATAAAACTGGAATTTTGGAATAATGTTTTTTTTTAAATGAACGATGTTTTGCTCCAGCAGTACCTGACCCGTTCACAGTTAAAGAGTCCACCTTAGCTCTACCATTTATCAGAGAGCGTTTGGAGAAATACGAAATAATCTTACAGAAATTTAGGCTGAAGCAGAACTGGTTCCCAAAGCTACCAGTAAACCCACCAAGATCTGGCTCAGAACAAACTGCAAGTTCAGGTCCTAGTCAAAGACTCGATCTTGATCTCATCGAGATGTCATGTCTTTAGTAGAAATGAGACAAACCTCCTGCAGACTGATGGCAGAAAAGAAGAAGTTATTCAGCCCAAATGTAAATCATGTTTTTTTTAATGAGTAAAACACAATGTTAATTTATGGTGTTTGTGTGAAATCAAATCTTTCTTATCTGCAAATATAAAGATTATACATACATATTAATGTATAATCTTATGTAAGAACTAAATATTTAACAAGATCTCCAAATTCTTTCCATCTTTAACAAACTTCTGTATCTATTTCTGTTTGCTGAATACTAAAAAAACCTCTTGCTCTCCTCTCCTTAGAAATCATTAAAATGGAGCAAATCTCACAGTGAAGCTGGAAACCAGGTCCACTTTATTGATTTTGCCATTTGTAGATGTAACAAAACGCTTGTCCTCATCCGGCATCGGATGTGTCTTTAACCTGTAAGCAATCAGGTTTTTTAATGGAAAAAAATGAGGGGCTCTGCATCAGTGTTTGCAGTGAACTCAACATGCAGAAGGAATGAAAGTGATGACTCTGGAAACCAAGGTGAAGAGAAAAGGCTAAGAGCTGCTAAATGAGCAAGGTCAAGGTTCACCAGGTACAAGCAGCTTCATGCTCTTTGCTGTAATACTTGCAATAATCTGAGTTTGAGTAGAAACAAATTAATAATGCTTGCACATGAAGATGATAGCACTGCTATCAACTTCAAGCATTTTAGGTCAAACAACAATGGCTGCGCTGCCAAAAGCAGGAGCTCAGCAGGAGAGCCGGCTGGCAGACAGCAGAACCTGAAGAACATCTTCAGCACAGCCTGGATCTGAAGAAGATGAGAAATCAGCATCTATTCCTGTTCCTGAAAACAACTCAGCCACTGTCATCACACTAAAAACATGTATTTTATGCTTTTTTTTTTTAAATTAATGGGGAAAACTAGTTTGATGACTCAGCAAAAGGAACTTCAGACGCACTAAAGCAGAGGTTCCCAAACTGTGGGGCGTGCACCCTATGGGTGGCGCCGTGCCATTGCAGAGGGTCGCGGCAAGCGGTATGGATGAATGGAAAAAAGAAAAAACGACGATGACCGCTGTCATGATGATCGTGATCTGATATGATGAATCCACCAAACAGGCTGAGAAGATCAAAATTCACAATAACAGCTACATTTTTTTTCTTGTTTTGAATGTTGTGAGGGTGGAGAAATGCAGAGGCCTACGGACAGAAGGCATTTCTCTGTTCTCCTGGTTGTTTACTAAAAATGTTCAATTTGACTTTAAAATTTTGCAACACACAGGATTGAAAACATTCTGAAACAGAAAATAATGAAAGCTCTCTTTGTTAATTAAATTATTTCGACCATTTCTTTCATTTGTCTCTTTATTTCTTTTATGGCTCCAAACTCTTGTCCACATGATTCCAGCAATTAGAAAGAAAACTGGAAGAAACAAAAACAAAAATACTTTTATAAATTCAAACATGAATCTCTGAACATTTACACACCCAAAATGTTTGACCCAAGTCATACAGTTTCAGAGATAATTATATGATATGGACCAAATGGACCATACAAATGTCTGTACATTTCTGAATTCAAATAAAGTCACAGAAGAATCTCTGACTAAGCTAAAAGTTTGGTTTGACTTAAGTGAGATAAAAATGTGTTTTTTTTTTTTTGGAATAGGTACATTTCTGGTTTCAACTATAATTCTGAGTGTTTCTGCTTTTTATTGATGAGACTAAATTTGGATTTCCTAATTGCTTTTGCCTGAGTTCATCCATTGATGAAAATAACTTGTGCACATGACAGTTTTTTTTTTATTGTTTTACTCAGATGCATAAATTGCTCCAACTAGATGTTTTTTAATCCAATAATCTGAACTGTTTCTCCTTAAAGCGGCGTGCTTGTTTGTGTGGCTCCGCATGCCACCACATGTTCATTTATGTTGTTAAAGTAGAAAAGCATCTGTCTGACAGTGTTGTTCTACTTTGGTGTAAAAGGGGTTGTGTCTGTCTGGAGGAGAGGCTATTATGGCTCCTTTATGGATTATGAGGCAGGACTGTGACCCTCATCTCAAGGTGAACATCAGTAGCTGCTGCTGCTGCTGCAGTCCATCACAACACTTTTCCCTATTATGGTACATCTGGTGGCCCTGGCAACATCGCAATGAAACAATATCCATCTCAACAAGTCATTTCAGTCTCTAATGGGCCTTAAAAATGAAGTTTTCCTTGAAACAATTTAGAAACTGTAACAGTTATGTGAGAAGCTTGTGAAACTGGAAAACGTAATAAAGCCAAATTCAAAGATACCGAAAGGTCTTGATTCAGTTTGCTTTGGATCCACACAAATGGGGCACTCACTGCACACATTGTTGCAAGAAGAAGAATCATGAAATGATAGACCACACTGGCCAATTAGCATTTCATAAAACACCCACCTTAACATATGTGAGGGTTTATAGAAGCTTCAGCTTCTGACTTTCTGAGATTTTGCTGAAAGACTCAGAGAGGACTTTAAGGAGAGAATTGATTCTGCTCGTCTGGTACATCACTACAACTCTGAAGTTAAACTTTAGTTTGGGTTTTACATTACTCATTGTACCTATTATCAATCAAGGTCAATATTCTATGAAGCAGTCCTGTTTCTGTATAAATGATTTTACTTTTGCCTCATCGCATCAAGCACAGTGTGGTATATTTACTCGGTCAGCATCAAGCTTGAGATTGCGGTACAGTGACGACTCCACAGTGCTGAAAAACTTCAAACATCAAAGCCTGAGCTTTGCCTTTTTTCTTTAGTTTGCTCATCCACCTCCTGCATCCATGCTGAGAGCAAAGGAGCTGCACTGTTTTACCAAAAGCTACTGCAGCATTTACCTTTTCATATGTCTGCATTGCTTCTTTTTATACTACAGATAAGTCACTGCTGCAAAGGTCTTTGCCAGCAGGGTGAAGAAAGTTGTTGCCAAATAACCCAAAGAGTTAAAGTCAGAGCAAGGAAAAGATAAAAACATTATAATACGATCAGTTTTATATATCATCCCAACTCAGTGCTTTCAAAATAAAGTTGGAAAATCCACAATGACACTTGAAGGCATTTGGATAATATGAGTTACGATATTTATTTCCGTTTGGGGAAATAAATAAAGTATTTTTGAGTAATTTTCGGTGAGGTAAGCTAAAGGAAATGAAACTCAATAACCTGTCGTTAAATTCCTTCCCAATTTTGGGTGTTAAGGTGAAAAACTCAGCAGTTACTCATAGAAAGGTTTCGCCAGAGAAAACTTAACACCTGACCGAGCGTTTTATTCACTGTGCTGATTTGTGTTACGGTTTATGCAGATGAAGCTTCACTGAAATTCTGCAGAGATGGTAAATATTCAAGATTGAGTCAAACCACTTCTTCATTCAATATCATGCTGATGGCCAGAAACAAGACTGTTTTCTATGCATTTATTTATGTCTTCCTTAAGGAAGAAAACCCTTAATTCATGTCACTTGTGCAGAAAATTATGCTTTCCCCCCCCCAACGTCTTTCAGGCTGTAAAGCCATTTCACCCTTTTTCTGCTGTGGCTGGTAGACAGACGCAGAGCGAGGCAGTGGGGTGCTGAACGTAGGCGAGAGCTTTACTGAAACTAAATTCTACGGAAACTCGAGAAGAGAAACTTACTTCAGACAGGAAGACAAGACAAAACATTTTGCTGCTGATTTGACGAAGCACATGTGCAGAGTGCAGTTCCAAACGCGTCAGCTGTGCTGACAAATCTGTGACATTAGAAGCTATGTATGTCAGATTTTGAATATGTTTGCAATCTGCATTAAGTTAGAAATCAGAAAATACATGTTTTGAAAGCTAGCAGGCACATTTGAGACCAATCTGACCTAGTTTTCTTCTTACAGCTGAGTTAGATCACCAACAAATGTTATATAGGGCAGACTGACTCTAACCCAGATGAGCCGAGCCTTGCTTTTGTTTCAGGATGCTTTGTGCCAATACGATTTTGTCCTGAGGTTATTGACTTCATAGAGTAACTGTAATCCTACAGAATATTTGAAACACGTATTTTAACCTTGTTCTTTTATTCATGTTAAGCTCAATGAGACAAGAGGCCAACATTACTGAAGAACAGGAACAATGTTTCAGTTTTTTAACAAATAAAAAGCTCTGTCAGATTTGAAGGAGAGGGTCTGTTCTTGACTTTGACTAGGCCATTCGAACACGTGAATCTGTTCTGATCTAAACCATCCCATAATATCCTCTACTGCACATGTGTCAAACTCCAGTCCTCAAGGGCCAGTGTCCTGCAGTTTTTAGATGTGCCACAGGTACAAAACACTGGAATGAAACGGCTTAATTACCTCCTTCTTGTGTAGAGTCCTGCTAATCATCTAATTATTCTATATAATGGTGCAGCAGAGGCTCATCTAAACGTTGCAGGACAGTGGCCCTCCTGGACTGGAGTTTGACACCCCTGCCCCACTGGATGTTCAGGCTGGTTGTCCTGCTGGAAGGTGAAGCTCTAAGAGGTTCTTCCTCCAGGATTGTCCTGGTTTAACTCCACCCATGCTGAAAACAAAAGGTTTCCCCACATGATGATGCCATCCTTCTGTTTGACAGAGGGCATCCAGGGAACCTGCTTCATAATGTTTTTAAGTCTCATCCTCCAGAACCTTCCCTGACCCATCAGCTGGGTTCTTCTCTGACGTTCCCTAAAGAAGAGAGGAGCTGCATTCACACACAGCTGCACTCAGTTTAACAGTGAAGCTATACTTAAAATCAGTTGGTTGCACTTGTTGGAAAGATTTTCATCTACGTCACACTTTTCAGACTTTGGAAAATCCAAAACCAGCTGTCCTTTCCTTACGCTTTTGTGCAGCCTTCTCTTGCTCTGCCATAAAACCCAAATGAAATGCGTTGAGGTCTGTTTGAAACGTGACAAAAGAGGACACAGTCCAAGCAGTGTGAATACTTTGTATTGATGTTTATCTGACTGAGCTAAAGGAAGAATTTGTTCAAACGGTGCTGAATGACCAGGAAACAGGAAAACAGCCAGCTAGTATAAAAACACAGTTCAGATAAATGTATGTGTGACCTTTATTTCACTCTCTCTGAAGCTTTGGACTCACTTTGTTGTACAGTATAGAAGAACACACTCAGCTAGCATCCTATTATGCTCTAACTGTGGATTTTCTACATTTTGCTGGAGCGGAGAGACGGCTATTGCTGAAAAGATAAAAGTATTTTGAAAACCTTCCACCAAATACAACCAGTAGTTGAATGGTGGGAGTTTGAGAAGCAGCACATCAAAGCCTCTGATTGACGGCTGGGAGGAAAACAGATTCCATAAGGGGAGAAAAAAAAAACGCTTTTTCAAATGGATCAAAATACAAGCAACCACAGGAGAAGAGAAGACAAACCCAACCTGAAGACAGGCGGGGAAACAGATTCATCTACTGTACAAAACCCAACAAGAGAGTTTATACCCTTTAGCCTCAGTACAGTACGGAGCACCGGTGGATTTCAGCAGAGTTAGCTTTTTAATGAAAACTTTGATGACGATAAGCCCAAACACAGTAAATCACTTCACTGCACACTTTAATAAAAGTTACGTTAGATTCTGACAGATAGAAATTAGACAAAAGAAACCTCAGCACTGCAGAGACCTGATCGTTTAATGGATTTTAAAGTGACAGCACTCAATTAAAATCTCCATTATGAGGATTATGTTCCTCCATGTCACAGTGATGGAGGTGGAGTACCCTTTAACCCCCAGAGCAATAGTTTTAGACTTCAGATCTGGGAAACTCCTGGGATCCCTGATGCATTCACACCCTCACTGCCGGAGCTCACTCAGAGGAAAGCTGAATATTAGCTTTAAACGGATTCTGTGGAGGTGAAACCAGAAATGGACTGAGCTGCAAACTCATTCCAGAAGTAACTCATCTTATTGCTGTTAGATGACTGTCATTGTGCAGGACTCTTGATTTTCCTTCAGTCATTATAAAATCAAAGAACATCCAGACATGAACAAATTTGTTGAGTACTAAAGCTACAAAATATATTCATCTTTTGCTGCAGCAGCCTAATCTCACAGGGGAACATGTAAACCAGAGGCACAATTATTGGTCCCTTTGCTCTTCATGCTTTGTATGACTCCCATTGTCCCACAGCGCAGAACTTCTCTATTTCTAAAGGTTGAGCATCAAGAGAGAGATCTATGGGCTTCTTGAGCAATCTCTCCGGTTGCTCTCTGAGGTTCTCCTCACAGTTTTATGATTGTATCTATGAACCAGGTCTGAATCCAAACATTATGAAGGCTGGTTTAGTTTTTGTTGAACCATTTCTGTGTTCATTTAGCTGAATGCTTGGGATCATTAATCTGTTTAAAGACCAGATGATTCAGTTTACAAGCAGTCTGCTAGATTTGTCTGTAAAATTTCCTGGTATTTCAATAAGCTTACAGAAGAATCCCACAGCATCACAGATCCTCCACTTTACCTAACAAGCAACATCATTTTCCTTCCTTATTTCCTCCAAATCAATCTTAGTCTCACAGTTTGAGTTTAATCCCAGATAAATAACAAAGATAGAAAACAATTAAATGTTTTGAACGTTTAATTAAAATTAGATTTTTTTTTCTAAACTTTTCTGTGGTAAATCAAGCTGGTGCAATGAAAGATTTGCTTATTTCAGGTTTTTTGTTCACCATTACCTCAGGTAATGTGCCTGTCTGTCTCTCTGTGTTCTGAAGTTGTATTGTGGGGATATAAATAAGTAAAAACCCATTTGAGTTCAGGTGCAGGGCATGTTTGTTTTGACTGCTTTGGACCTGCATTTGATCAGATTTATGCTCAGAAGACAGAATGATCCGCTCTGCGCGGCTTAGCCCCATTCAGCTCAATCCAAAAGGCTGGACAGCAGGCTGTCTGTCAGCGCTGGAAGAGAGCATGACCTTTTATCACTGCTTCATCATTCTATCCTTTCTGTGCTGAGACATAGCCCAAGAAATCACACTGACACCAAATAAAAACAGGCTGAAACAGATAATCTGAGCCTCTCTCTTTTTAAGGTTTTTCTCAATAAAAACTTTATTTTTTCACACAGCAGCATTCTGTCATTCCACCGCCTGCACAGAAGCTTTGAAGGCAAAATGTGCAGCTTCTACTTGTGTTCTCAGGTGTCTTTACGCTCATCTCCCTGTTGTTAAAACCTTCTTCTTTCCTTTTTTATTGTTATTTCCTGCCTCTCTTTCTATTTCTGGGGAAAAAAGATTTGCTTGTTTAAAAACAGAGAGTGCACAATGAGAGCACAACTGACCACTGAAGCAAATTCTTCATGATTATCTACTGTCCTGTTCACACCTCAAGTTTAATGCAGTACAAAAAATGGGGGTTAATTTTTCAAAGTCATATTTTCACATTGTTATTCATTAATTCATAAATGTCACAGTTTCAAACTTAATGTTCAATTAACTTAAATGTTTAGTTTACAAACTGAATAATTTGCTCCAAATGATTGTAAATATTGACTTAGCAAAGTAAATATTTAGTTTTAAAGCTACATATTTAGCTTAGTCTAAACCAAATATTTAGTTTAGAGTTTAGAGATAATACACAATCTCTAAATGCTGTTTAATTGAACATGTGGTTCTACAAAGTTTTAAAGAAATAAGTCAAAGTGCATACGCAGATGAAGTACCACTCCATGCTAAATATTTAGCTGGTTGGCAGAAACATGTTGGAAAAACTTGGAATTACCTGTTTTGTTTAGCTTCTATATTTAAAGTTTTGCTGTTATACTATGACTTAAAGCCAAACTTCTTTCTACAACTAATGCACAAACCTTCTCTAGTGGAAATGCAGAGAAAATCTTAGAATCTTACTGAAAGGGTCAAAGAAAGTCAGGAGAAGAAAGGCACATGAAAAAAAGTCACGTACCATTTCACAAACAAGTTGACACATCATATTGTTGCTAAATAATACAAGTTGTTCAACAAAAACTGCTTCTTCCGAACATCTCCAACCAGCATTAAACATGTAAGATATGCACAAAAGACCTGAAAGACACACTCAGCTTTTAGACATGCATTAAGGCAGCATAGCGGATAAATAAGGCTTGCAGCTGCAGACGCAGCACCAGTACAAGGGCATCAGGGGTAACTGATGCACTGTGAAGTGAACTTAGAAAGCAGGCTGGAATTCACTGAACAGATTCATAAATTAGGCCTTGATATAACAGAACAAACAAAAGGTAGTTTTGCTTCTGCTGGCCTTGTGTGTTTCTGAACAAAAGTCAGCATGTTAACAGTTTTACTTGGAATTTTAGCAGCAAATTCACTGAACTGCACAAAATATTTATTCTCCAACAAGTTAATAATTCCCCAATAAAAGCACCTGGTATGAATCCATTCCCTTTATGCACTTAACTAGTTCTTTTTAATATTCACGAGAACATCTCAGAGCTTCACTGCTCATTAGACGCTAAATACAACAAACTATTTCAAAGGGTAATATTATAATACCTACACTGCCTTTTAAAAGTATTCAAACTGACGTTTTGTCACATTATAAAACACAAACGTTCATGCATTTTACTGCGGTTTTATTTGATGAACCACCATAATCTGAAGTAACTGCAAAGTGGAAAAAAAAAAGATAGTTTTTTTTATGAATATAATTGTATAAAATTTCCAGTATTCCACTAAAGATGTGGAAAACACATCAGTTCAATTCAACTGAAATAATCCCAACATGAAATTAAATGAACTCCTATCATCCAAGTGTCTTTAAAGACTCGCTGCAGATAGAAATGCTGTGAATGAGGATCTCATGTAGCTTTCAGTCTTGTAATGAATCTGAGGAGGTTCACGTATTAGAAGAGGAGAATCTGATCAGAAGTCTACAAAACGAACTGCTCAGACATTTGGAAAAAGGTTTTCTGTTCAGCTCAGACCAAATGTTACATCACAGTCGGCCTCTTCAGGGTTAAACTAACCCATCATGCTGTGGAGATGATTTTCCTCACTTTGCTGTTACTGCACAAATAAATTTGGACTTGACCAACATCTTTCACACATTTTTAGAAGATACATTTTGAAAACTTTCTGATGGACTCTCTGAGTCAGTATTCTGGGATTTTTTTCTGTGGAACGTGACTCCAAATTATTAGTGGAAAAACTGCCTACTCGCTGATTTTTGAGGAAGTATTTCAAGAGTTGTGAGTGCATTTGCAAGGCACAAAGATGTTTCTTCCAAAGTGATATTTTTCTTTCCTCCTTTGGATTGTTTTCTCTACTGAGAGCTGCTGGACAGCAGAGGAAGGGAAGCAGAGCTTAAATGCAAACATAAATCACCAAACAATGGCCTCCCTGTCGCTCTGCAGCCAACACTTTACACCACAATTGTCTCTCAGTGTAGTTTGGAAGACATCAGTTCTGAAAAGAAAACTCCCAGGATTAACTCCAAAGCTCCGTCTCCTCCTCAGACAAACACAGAACAACCAGAAGGTTCTTCCTTGTTGTCAGGCAACACATTGAAATGACAGAGCTCACTTTGTGAGGTAGGAGGTCGGTGCTGCAACATAACGCAACTCTTACTGTACTTCACAATATTTTTAATGGAAAAGGTTACCTGCAACACTACTGTAAGACGGATGCATTGTTAAAGACAAAGACCTCTGCCATGATTACATTCCTAATGTAGTGTGGAGTTGCAGGGGAAGCTGGTCATAATGGAATACACCTGACATATGTGTGACTTCAGAGTGGTGGGGCTTTAATATTAATAACATAAAGCTGCTATAGAGAGGACTTTTATCATGATGGCTTGCATCTGCAGAAGTAATTAAGCTCTTATGCTGGCGGTGTGCTTTAATCTCCCCTTGGAGCGCAGCTACTGGGAATAGCGCTGGTTCTCTATGTAATGGTTACACTTTTGCTCCACTCAGAAGAAAGTGATTGTCATGATTGCAAAAACTATAATAAGAAGAACCGAGTAGAAAATATCATTTTAAAATCGACTGAAGAAATCATTGACCCGGGTTTTATGTCTAGCTAAAGGCCATAAAGCACTGTCACTCCCTAAATGAAACCAAGGGAAATGATTTATCTTCTCTACATAATCCCGATCACCCACATCATTAGTTATAATAAAATGCTAATAATGTATCATATGGCTTCGAGAGAAACTCATTTGTCACATATTCATTTGAATAAGACAAGAATCTCTGCATCCATCCTCCTAAAATGTGGCTCTGACAAAGAATATTACATCCAACAATATATTTATAATACATCTTACAGTGTAAAGAATAGAGAATCATTTCAGGCCCTATCTGGAGGGATAGTCGACCCAAGGCTTCCTAAAGGAAATGTGAAACGATGTCTTCAGCACATTCTTAAAGGAGAAAGAATACAAAAAGGAAAAATGGGAGAAGGATCTTTTTCCAGAGCAATAAAAGAGAAACCTCTGATGTTGGATTGAACCATAATTGGATTGAATTAGCAGCACAAAGATAAATGGCATTGAAATGGATTACATATAACTGGATTTATATTGGACTTCAATCTCTTTAATTTATCCTTAGTTGACTTTGAACTGAGCTGAGTTATGATGAGACTCCGCCCTCACCTGCCAGCCACGTGACCCCTGACCTCAACATCCCTCCTACAGACGCTCCCACACTGAGAGGACTGATCTGGGTCTTTCTTTCCAGGTCCTGCTGACTCTGGCCATGCATGGTGTTCAGCGCGTCCACTCTGCCTGTCAGCGGACGGATCCGGGTTGAGATCCGGGTCACGGCACCAAGATGATGGGTATACATTTATAAAAATGTATAAAACTATTTGTTGGTCTAATACAAAAAATTCCAGTAGAGTACTTGAGAGAAAATATGAAAAAATTCAAGTTGATGTTCATTTGGAAAGCTTTATAACTAACTTACTAACACAAATTGATTTTATCCCCAAGTTTTAACAGTTTTCAAACACTTAACAGTTTCTAGCACTCATGTTTTCCTGGAACTGTGTAATGGGATGTTTTCAGCTCCCTGCTCAGAAGTGGCTCAGAGTGCAGAAAGAAGTTAGAGAAGTGAAAACTAGAAATGTAAAAACAGATAAAAGCAGCTAACACTTCCTTTGAGACCAAAAGACTTTTTAAAAGATAATGGGCTGCTGCTCTAAAATCCCCAGGTTAAGACCACGCCTGCATCTGGTTTCACATGTAGAGTCAGAAGTGTAAATCCCAGAGGCAGCAGCGTCAATCTGTGTCAGCTTCCTCACTGCCTTTCCATTTTAAACCACTCTAAGAAATTGAAGAGCCACGATATGATGTATATTACTCCGCCGCTGTTGTCAGCTCGGCTGTACGTACTACCACGTTATCTATTACCTCCTATAAATTCCAATTATCTCTCTCGTCAGATAAAATCACAACCAGAGGGAGCCCACATGTCACCGTAGCAACACACATCCAGAACAAGAGGCAACAAAAAGTCTGATACCAGTAAAATAATCCTGTCCTTGAATCTAATCTGAGCCTCCGCCGCAGACAAACTCCACTCTAGTGTAATTAAAGCTGATTTAGAATGATTTACATGCTACGGGCAAGATAAAATAAACATGATTAGGTCAGACAAATACTGAGGTCGATTTTTCTGAAGGCTTGGAAATTAATAATACATTTCATGTGATAAACAGTTGCGCTGTGGGCTCCAAGTGTGGAATGCTAAACAGGTTTCTGTGCCAACCAATGAACTGGAGCCCCCTGCTGTTTCCCAACTTCTTTGTTAATTATGAAAAGATGTCTCTTAAGGCACTTGTTATCTGTGGAGGAAGCTGCTCAACAGTGTTTGGATACAATATCGATAATTTCCTCTGAGACTCTGTCGCCTACTTCATCTCTGTTTGCAGCAAACACTTTCAAACCCATCACTGGTGCAGTTTGTTCTCTCACAAACAAATAGTTGCATCTGCTGACATACCAATAAATGCAGAAATAACAGTCAGGTTCTAATTTTGTAAGACGTTGAACTGTGCAAACAGGCATGCACGGTCTAGAGTACCGAGTAATGATGCAAAATATGTTCAGCATTTCCAGCAATCTCCGAGATCTGGGACAGGCTGTGTTTACAGTGATTTCCACCTGAGGAACACTGGAACCTGAGTGAGAGGAAATAATGCCCCACTCATTGTGAGCTGCTTATCGCGGGCACTCAGCAGTGTCATCCTCCAAAATTAGCTTGTGCTGTCTGAGCATTATCTGCCGCAGATAAAATAAGGAGGTGGGTATCGGTTATACATTATTAATCTTGAGATGTGACAGGAAACAAAGCAAGAAAGGAAGTGCTAGCGTCAATTGAATATAGAGAAAGGTGTGCAATGTGAGGAGAGGGCCAGATAAGTTCCCACTGAACTCATTTGAAAGCTCAAATTCTGAAGGTAAGAAAAGAAAAAAAAACATTTAGTTAAATGAGGTTGCCGCTCTCACCTGGCACAGCTGCAGAATTAGGTCGGTGAAGAGAGCGCCACTCGCTCGAGGTAAAGACAAGTCAAGGAGATAACAGTCCCTTCAGGACTGGCAGGAAATCATTGCAGTAAGGAACACACACATAAATACCCCCCAACACACACACACCCACAAACACTCACCAGACTGACATGCCTGGCTTTTTATTTTTGCATTTTTATGCCTAATTCGTCCATTTTCACCTTTCGGCGAAATTCAAATAAGCTGCCATGAGAACGACTCTGTTTTTTATGTAAATATTTACAAAATATGTTTTGGTTCAGAGTGTTGTTGCAGAAGCATATCATTAATAGCTGGAGGTCTAAAAAAATCTACTTGGATGGTGTTTTGTCTCTTCAACAAAGTACCTCTTATATAAGTCATTTCTATCGTTTCATATTTTAGTCATTCAGTAAATAGCTACTTATCCTGGGCAGCTATACAGGAAGTGGCTCCAAATGAGGCTGACTCAACAGACACCAAAGAATATATACACAGAGCCAATTAGCAATCTGCATGCATTTGGATTCCAAGTTCAAATGCACTTGCTGGGAGGCTGGTTAGAAAAATTCTGGTTTTCTGGTTCACATAGAGTGAGATGCTGCTAGCAATACCAACTACAAAATACATAAATAAAAAACTACTGTTCCAGACATGATGTAGCACATGCCTTTAACTATTGACAAGGGTCATCATTAAGTCCCAGGTGAAATACCGAAATGTGAATATTTCAAACTATCAGAAAATCCCAGGTCATTCAGACATATGCTGCTGTGACTTGTCAGTAAGTTTCAAAATGGAAGCTCCTTATTTTCAATGTTTTTGATGCTGTTTGTCTTGTGCATTGTAACAAATTATAACTGCATAATTACCTGTAGCTTCATGCTGTCACTGAACTCACATGTTATTTGAGCTTTGGTCACGCAGCATGCGAAGGCTGGACGTAAACAATGGCTCACAATTATAGAGATGAAATTATAAAAGCAGCCTATCAGAGAAACGCATCACATTAAAATCCCATCCCTGCAGGTCCGACTGCACAGCCAAACACACTTCTCTACAGAAGCTGTGATCAATGATCCACTAAATCTGTTGATATTAATAGTTCGTACTTTCTATCAGCTTCCTTCGATCTGTAATGATCTTGTGCCAATAAGTCGGCCCCTGTTGCTCAACAACTTTAAAATCGATCCATAAACGGCGGCGTCCATTATTACTTCTGTAAACAGAGCTTTGCTGTATGACATCTACGTTCTTCTGATTGCATTCAAGTTTAACTAGCAGCATGAATGACCATGCTAAGAAAAAAACCTGGATTTCAGCAAAAAAATGCAATAGAGGATCAAGACCTGCTCTGTGAACGTAGCTTTGGATTTTTATTTGTGTTGTTGACATATAGAAGACTCCTAACTAAAGAGTTTCTAAAGTGACCTTTAGAAAATCTTCTGAACTTCTGCTAAGATCTGCAAAACACAGACACACGGTGAAAGAAGACAGGTAATTCTATGGAATAACTCTGAACCCCTCGTTTTATTTAATGTCACATTATTGAAATGCCTCAGTGCATAAACCCCGTTAGAGTCTTTATAATTCACCTGTCTCTAAATTCGATAGATTAGATTGCTATAAAGATCCCAGCCTGACAGAGATGACCAGCTGCCTCCCAACACAGAGGCCACAGTAAAGCCTGAAATCTCTCTAAATCTCTGCTGCAATTATCATAGAAGAAATGCTACAGGGAGATTCAAGGTCCATCAATGACAAAGATGACAGAATAAGAACAGCTCAAGTCACCGGGAGCAATGAGTGCAAGCTGAGGTTTCTGCTGGCTTTGCTCCAACAAACAGCTGCACAGGAGACAGTTTTAAACATGACTCAATATCCAACATGACTAACACTGATGATGAGCCATTTCTGGAGTTTTCTTTTATTTTGTGTGGGGTTTTTTCTGTGTGTAGTAATGGATACATCATCTTTCATTGGGGCAAGTTATTCTTTTTGTAGCAACTGCAAGATTTCCAAGAACTCGTTTTTTACATAATTTTCCACAAGGTGGTTTCAAAGAAAAGCTCATTTAAACGAGCTTTTAGTGAGTTTAATAAACCAGCTAATAGAAAATGCTGCTCAAACATGGAGGGTTGCTATGTGAATAAGAATGAAGCATAAATTCATCAAAAAAAAAAACAACAAACAGCAGATCGAGTCAACCAAAAATCATTTAACATGCTTCCAAATAATATCAAACATCAGAATATTAATATCCAGTTACTGACTATTAGCATTTCATTAGTATTCTACAATGCTAACATAAAGGGCTCATAATTACACTGAAAAGCTGTAAAGAAGCATGCTCTATTTGGTCATTATGCTTGGCATTTTAAAGACGCCGCACATCCCACACAAGTGTTCACACTTCTTGTGCTTGATTAGACCTCTTACTGTGTGGCCATGAAGACGGCTGTGTCTATCTGTCGCCTGCTCAATTCTCCCGTTAGCAAAGGCCAACCTTCATGCTTTGTGGCATTTGCTGACATCACATAATTCTTGCAAAAAATTAATATAAGTGACCAGAGGACTCATTAACGAGTGCTGATGCCCAACCTCTGGGACGTTCTGCGCCGAGAAAACTGCGATTAACTGAGTCAAAAACGTTAATCGCAGTGATACTCTTAAAGCAACTTTAGTGTTTTAGGTTACATGCTTTAATTAGTGGGAGGAGCTGGGATGGGGTGAACTGGGCTCAGGGGAAATATTCGTCTGCTGGTGGTGACTTATATAATAGGGAATAGTTGCAAGTGAATTGACGTGCATTTTATCCTGTTAGCTATTTTTTTTTTTATTTATTCAATCAACTTATTATTATGTATTGACAGTATAAGGCAGATTATCTGTGAAAAAAATTGATTCCTTTGTCATCTCCCAGTGTTCCCAGTACTAACTGCCAGAAACAACCAATCAGAGCCCAGAGGAGGGTTTTAGTGCTGTAAATCACTCTCATGTTCAACACCTCCTGCTTGCTCTTTGCTAAACTACATTTACTTTACCACAACATAGCCTGCCACTAATGCTAATACTAGTTAGCATAGCCACTGATGATGGTGGATAAACGGTTTTGCTGTAATGGTAAGTCATTTTTTTTATCAGCACATTGAGCAGCGCATACAGAAGGATGATTGACAACGCTAAGACCTTCCTGCTACGACTCTAAACGTGTCAAGCTCATATGTTGTTGGAGTTCATTCATTTTTGTCTCCACCAGGCCCGTTAACCAGTTTCAGGACCCGACCAGAACCCCTGAGTGTAAAGTACCTTGAGAAATAATGAGACTTGGTTATATATAAAAACAGGCTTTATTGCCGAAAAATGATCAAATGTCACAAGCCATACATGTCCGACAACTGGAACAGATACAGAGTTACCTTCACCGTCCAGCGCTGGGCCACACTGAGCTCACCTTCTGGATGGAACCCAGTGAGGCAAAGACTGTAGAGTTTAGCTTTTTATTCTTCTCTGCAATCCGTACCGTCCCTAAAGGGTATTCCAATTTATGTATGGCTGCCAGCAGTCACACATAAACATGGTCATGTAAGCTGCAGCATGTACATGTAAGCAGTTAAAAGAGGCTAAAGGAGATAGAGGAAAAGATAGAATCTACAACAATGTGGTTTCCCAGTTCTTTGTTTCATCACATGGGAATCCATCGCATCACCTTGGATTTGGCTGTCATTTTCTGGAAACTGGGAAGTCTGAATGGTGTAGCCTATTCTTCATTATCAAGAATTACACTATTTATGTTTCATTAGTGCTTTGCTGGGATGTGAGATCATTAGCAGGATGTATTCTAGTGAGAAACTACTGCGTTGATGGTAAAGAATGACTACTACCTTTCCAATTATTGTCCTCATTGTCAAATATTAATCTGGTCCTAATTAACATTGATAGAATGGCTCTTTTGGAAATCTAACTTCACATTTAGTTGCTACTTTTCACACTAAAAGAAGCTTCAAGTGAAAACTAATTATTTTACAACCGCTCCCATTTGTACTCCTAATTAACCCCGACATCAACTAGAAGAGCCAAACATCATCTTCATGTCAAGGTTTTCACAGAACTATGCAAAAATAATAAGTAGCATCTAAAAAAAAATCTTTACTGTTTTTACTGGCAAAAAAACTCAATATTTTAAATAGGACCATGTTTAACCTAATGTCTAAAATTCAAAGCACCTGCCAACTGAGCAAATTGTTCAAAAAGAGCAAATATCTACGATAGCAGCTGTCATCCTTCAACATTTGTGCCACTAAGACGTATGAAATTCTTGGTGTTTTTCTGGTTTTGCAGTAAAGTTTTAATCCAAACTGTTTGACATCTGCAGCTATATAAAAATATCTGCAGCTTATATCATGTTGGCTTTTGTTTATGTCTCATTTCTAACATGAAGCAACATTTTTCCTTTTAGCTGCAGAGGGAAAAATCAATACGCAGAATAATGATGATGTTGTCTGAACTGCTACTACACCTTTACATTCACTGTCATCAATTTACAACACAGCCTTTAGACCCCAGCACCAGTTTTTATTCATCTTCTCCTCTTATTCATTTGTTACAACCACTGGTGTGGAGGCGAGAGAACATGTGTGTGTGCCAGGGGCTGCAGGCGCGCGCGTGTGTGTAAAAGAAAACGAGAAGGCAGGAAAAGAGAAAAACATGAACGAAAAGCTATTTGGAAAATTAAAGTTGAGGAGGGGTGATGTAACAGACAGGTAGTCGCAGCAGATTACAGAAAAGGGCTGTGATAATTTCTGACAGGTCTGTTCAGTGCACTACACAACTACAAGCAGAAACAAAATAAAAACGAGTTTGGCTGAAATGGTTGGATAGTGGTGCTTTTTCCCCCGCCTGCATAATGATAGAGAAAAGAGGAAATGTTCTTACTTCAAGGCGGAGATAAAAGGATTTGTAAGGGTACGTAAGTACAGAAGAGGAGTCGAGTATGGGATCAATAATTAATTTACTTTCAACAGTCAAGGGCAATTAACACGCTTTTTTGCCCGTTACGCGACTAAAAGACCCAGCGCTGCAGCTCCAGTCCCTAATCTCAATGACCATTGTCGCAATCGAAGATTAAACAGCCAACAAATCGATGTACACAAGAAGGCAGAGGAAAATACACATGCTCCCCTAAACACTGGAGACTTGGATTAAAGGCAGTTTTGATCAGTGAAAAATCATCAAACTTAAAGGATTTTGTGGCATTAACCTTTAGTCCGTGGTTCAGAACAGCTCAGGAAGTAGCTCATTGCTTCACAAACAGATATATCTGCTACATACATGGTCACATGCAGAATCTGAAGGAGATAAATTATTTAGAGCAAGTTCACAATACTTAGTATGTTAGTATGTTGTAGTATGTGTAACCAGTACGGCTCTGGTCAGTTTTCCAGGGAAGTCAGGTGAAGGTTTTATCAGAAGGTGAATTCAAACCTCTGTGACACTGGCTGCAGTTATGATCTATATTAAAATGACTGGCTGGTGATTTAAACTTTATAATACTGCCTGTCCCTGCTTTGCGTTTTAACAGTGCAGAAAGATAGTGTAGTGATACTAACTTACATTAAAACTGATACAGGAAAAGCAAAGAAACAGACAAACATCAACATCAAGGAACACCGGCCTTTTGTAAATAACGTTACACCATTAACTTCCTATGCATCTGGTACAGTAACAAGAAACCATCAAATGTTTTCACAATGACACACAGTTACTTATTCACCTATTAAGTCATGCACACACTCAGTCTGTCTTAATGAAAATTACCTCTTCTTATTAAAGATGCATTAAACATTCATTTTAGTACCATTAAATTTGGAAAAATAACCAAATGAAATAAAACCATGATGTCATAGCAACTATAGAATACCCTTCATGGTAATAAACATAAACATTGAAAATTAACTTCATGCTCCACAAAATGTACATTTCTGTTTCACCAACCTGAAACGGACTGGCGACCTGTCCAGGGTGACCCCGCCTCTCGCCCGAAACGTTCGCTGGAGAGATAGGCACCAGCACCCCTCCCGGACCCACTAGAGACAAGGGTGTAAGAAAATGGATGGATGGACGTTTCACCAACATATGTGGCAAGATAAAAACAAAAACACTGATACAAAAACCCACACTTACTGTCTATTTTAGATTCTTAATGATATTGCAATTGTGTGTTCAAGTCTGAAATATTGGTTCTGTGTGATCATCATGTGCTGCAATCACTGAATGATTTCCCAGATAGAGATCTCCCCCCACTTCACTTCCTTCATCAGCATTTCTTGTACAGAATATGTTGCCAGGGAAACACCATTTACGCATGATGAGCTGACCTCAGAGTCGAGATCAAACTCTGCATAAGAAGCAGCAGCAGCTCATCTCGCCACTGTGTTAAACTGATGTAAATGTGCTTCTGAAAAAAGTGGGGCAGAAATCCTAACTTGTCCAGAGAGGCAGCCATTGGAGATGGATGATGGCCAAAGTTTTGGGGAATAAATTTAACATGGGTTGGATTCTGGAGCTGTGAAACCAGAGATAACTGCTGATCGGACAGGAGCGAAAGCTCATTTCACTATGAGAAACTGCACCAGGATCCGTTTTTCCTGCCCACATTCAAAAAGTGTGCTTTTTTCTGCAGGTAGCCTATTTTTATGTACAGTGCTGCTCTGAAGTTTGCATGATCATCAACATGAATATTACATTAATTTTAGTCTTTTAATCTCAAATTTGAACTGTTTTATTTACGGTTTGGAATGGTTGTACAGAATAAAACAGCAGTTAATTTAAAAAACAAAAAGTCAGTGCTTCATTTTCAGTTGAATGTAGAGTTTCTCTAATAGACAGTGGTTCATAGTTACACATTCAGGCTCAAATATATATATATATATATATATATATATATATATATATATATATATATACACACA
>CAEGAE010095103.1:0-118463 GCA_903067095.1 Girardinus metallicus
TCTCCAAGGAATGCCTTCACTGTTTTTGCCCTATGGCACGATGCATTGTCATCTTGGAAAATTATTTCATCATCTCCAAACATCTGTTAAATTGAAGGGATGAGAAAACTGTCCAAAATGTCAATGTAAACTTGTGCATTGATAGAAGAATTTCTCCCCACATGCAGCCCCATATCATCAAGGACTGTGGAAATGTAGTTGTTTTCTTCAGGCAGTCCTCTTCATAAATCTCACTGGAACGGCAGCAAACAAAAGTTCCAGCATCATCACCTTGTCCAATGCAGATTCTTGACTCTTCACTGAAGATAACTTTCATCCAGTCATCCACAGTCCATGATTGCATCTCCTTAGCCCATTGCAGTCTTGTTCTTTTATGTTTAGGTGTCAATGCTGGTTTTTGTTTAGCTTTCCTGTATTGAAATCCCATATCCTTTAGGCGATTTCTTACGGTTCGGTCACATACATTGGCTCCAGCTTCCTCCCATTTATGCTTCATCTGTTTAGTTGTAATTTTTCAGTTTTCAAGACAAATGGTCTTAAGTTGTTTGTCTTGATGCTTTGATGTCTTTCTTGGTCTACCAGTACGATTGGCTTTAACAACCATTCCATGCTGTTTGTATTTGGTCCATATCTTGGTTACAGCTGACTGTGTACAGCCCACATCTTTAGCAACCATGTGTGAAGGGTTACTTTCTTCAAGAAGTTTCACAATCCTCTCTTTTGTTTCAAAGGACATTTCTCTTGTTGGGTGTGTCCTTATTTTCTACCTCCAATTTGAGTGATTCCATACTTTTTTCCTCAGAATTGAGTGATTCCATATTTATTTCCCTGTGTTTGGTCAATAAAAGTATCATTCACTGACTTCCACAATGTTTTCTCTTCATTTCTTTGAGTGTTCCTGAAAGCCAACAAGTTGCACTTTGGAATGACCTTATTATTGTATCATGTTTTTGATCTGAGTTTGTTTTACAGCATGAAATGTCTGAATGAGTGCTCATCCAAGACTGGTGATTCCATACTTTTTGCCAGGGGTTGTAAATGTCGTCTGTAGATAATTGTCTAATTTAAAAATGGAAAAGTTTTATAATTTTTTGGATAAAATTATTAATGCATGCATGGCGGAGTGCGAATGTATCAAACTGTTCCTCACTTAGGCATCGGATCAGCTTTTAAGTTTCACAGCATGTTAACTTTTTCAACAGAAACTAAATCTGTCTGACAGTCCAACCACCAGAACAATAAACCCTCTTTTTCTAATCCATATGGAGCGCAGCAGAGATGAAATATGGAGAAATTACTTTTAATTAGAGGAGAGGAGCTGCTGGCAGAGAACTGGAGCTCCATTAAAGCAAACAGGTGGGAGTTTCTGAGAGATTTTAGCTGCAGAGTTCAGATGCTGATTGTTTCTAAACCTTCAGGGTTTACTGGTCTGCATGGGTTTCACAAAGTAAATGTAGAATATGGACAAATTTGTGGAGTTTAAGATTTTATTTTCTATTTAAATCAATCAAATCCATCAATTTGTCCTTTTGTACATCCATCCACTCGTCCAACCCATCCGTCCCATCCGTCACATCTGAACAATATTTTCCCATAAAATCAATGTGTGATTTTGTTTGTTTTTGCATTCAGAAGTAAATTTATTAATCACAGCAAAATTGTTCATCTCTGTGTATGCGTGTGTAGGCGTGTGTGTGTGTGTGTACTTTTACAGCTTATTGTTATTCATTTTACTTTGAAGTGTCGAGTAAAGATGCCGCTCAATCCTTTATTTTCTTAGTTTAATCATTTGAGCTGCGCAGCATGAAAAATGTAAATAAACCTGTAAGTTGATTGAGAGTGATGTGAATTAACATCACACTGTGGACGAGACAAAAAAACAGTTTTCAGCGCAGCCTAATAAAGGTCAAGAACTCACTGATTATGAATGTTTGTGGAACAATTTAGTAATTAATGAAATGAGAGAGAACATCTTTAGTTGAGATGATGAAAGGGAAATAAGGCTGGAAGAAATACCAGCAAGAAACGGGAAGCAACTCCGAATCACAGATCGCAGCAAAAAATCCGACAGGAACCACATGGAAAGCAAACACTCTTTCTGGTCCACATTGCCAAAATTTCTCCAGAGTATCACAACACCCATGAGAAGATGATTTTGCTCTCAAAGGTGAGGGATAGCAGGTCTTGCCTCAAGCCTTTGGCAGCTCAAATCTCCAGTTGCAGGATGCAGACAGTAATTAGCTCTTCAACCTCAGAGGACAAACACTCCACCACCAGCCAGACAGTCTCAGCCTGATCCCTAAAGCAGCAGAAAAGAGCAGCACGTTGACATGATTTGGATTTATTCAGACAACGGACACACTTCCACACACACAGCCACAGCAGCGGCAGAGCGGGGACTAATGGAGCTGTAAAAAATAAAGAAGGCTTTAAGAAAACCAAGCCGTGTGACTGAGTGTGCTCTGCAGCCACCGGCTCGCTTGATGTTTTCATGACCGCGGTTTTTACGACTCAACCTGATTATCGGCTCAGAGCCACAGTCTGGACCATCACAGCCTGCATGATGTTAATGGGGGGTAATGACACGGACTTTAATTGTTGTGCTGGCAAATCTAGCATAAAAAGGGAGGCACAGTTAGATAAAACACACCAACATGCGAGCGCACACTTCAGTGCACCAAACCCGAGAAATATGTCACAGTCACACATTATAAACACCTTCAAGACACACAACCTTGATCCAAAGGTGTCATAATCCTCAGTGTGGTAAAATATGATAAAGAGTAATTATGCAACAACACTGGCAAAGACAGAAAAACTTATTATAAATGTAATTAAAAATAGACATGGGAAGTGTGGAGCTTGTTTGCAGCATTTACAGGTTTGTGCAGGTGTGAAAGAGAGTAAATATTTGTATTTCCAGACTTGTTACATTGTATAGTAGATCTATTTGTGGTATTTAAACACCACAGCCACCCATGAACAGATTAAACCCATGAATACTTGAGATGCCCTTTAAAAACGGCCTATTTTACCAGTTCAAACAGAAGCTAACATCTTCTGTATTTCCTCTCTTAGGGATTCAACCAATCAGTGCTAAGAAAAATAAATGTCGCTCCTGGATTGGCTGCTCTGCAAACACCAGCCAATAGAGCTAAGTGGCATAAAATCAAGTTATTTCAGCTTCCAAAGCTGCGTTTTCTTTTGAAATCTTTCTACAAAAAAAGCCTCCAACTTTGCTAATTCTGAACCTGAAATAAGCAGGTCGACTGTATGGACAAAAATGATTTTCCCTCCCTGATGGTGCAGGTGTACTCATCACCTGCATCATCAAATATTTGTGAAGATTGGGTTGAGATTTCTAAAGAAGACCCATGAATGATCAGAGGTTCCTGAAACACTGGAAAACTGAACTTTGCACCAATCTGAAGGTAAAATAACACATTAAAGACAATAAACGTCTTTGGTGTTGAGCGCATGTGTCTATTTACTCAAGAATTTAGCAGCAAAAATAGTTTTTTATTTGAAAATGTTGCTCATTTGTGAATATATAGTTTTCAATTAAAATGTGACTAAGTTTTGCTTTTTAGGATCACTCAGCCTACTTCATGTTGTCATTCTGGTTCTTTTTAAGTTACTTAATTCTGAGTTTTAAGTGTCTTAAGTTTTAAAACATGGCTTCATAACAGAGGAAAATGCTCTGAATGTCTCACCTTTTTGCTGCAGCGAATGACGGTACTGATGCCGCTGAACTCAAATGATTGACATGTTTATGTTGTACCAAAAAGCACATCTTGTTTTTTGATTTTTGGATAAACTCTCCAGAGAAAGTCATCTAGACTATCTCAGGGAAAGGAGCGGTGCAGAGTTTCCTCAGCTCACAGCACTAAAATTATGCTTCTCACCAGTTCAGCTAAAGCTGAACAAAGTCATCGCACTTAAATTCAGCCAATACTTTGAAACTGATTAAATGAACATCCTTCACATTTTACGGTGAAATAAATTACACACTTGGGCTTTCCGTCGATGGCTTTAACTGGTGCTTTATCCAGCCCTCATTAGACCAGTTAGAGCTGCTAAGTATAACATTTTACATCAATAAATCATTACGGCTTTCACCGAGCCATCAGTGCTATTACAGTACACAAATGAGACTGTTACTGACAAGATTAGCAGCCGTATTGACGGCTTCCGAGCCAAGTAAATGAAGTGGCAGAGGGCCTCATAAGAAAGGTGGTGACAATTACGGGAGTCTTAGGAGCCCGCTGTGAGCTGAAGGCGCCTGATTTTCTCTGCTGGGTTCTTTTTTTGTTTACAGTAATTAGACCAACATATAACAAGTGATATGACAGGGATGTATGGATGCTTCCATTTAAGTGTCTAGCAGCTTTTGTGTGACTTGAATCCAGGCTGGATGAGTCGCTCAGACTTACAGCTCAGCAGGAGGTTTTCCTCACATGACTCACATATATGTGCTGTGACAAGTGTGTTTATACATGCATGACTGAAAACCACAATCTTCGTGGAACTGCACGTCCAAGTAAATGTTGAATGAAAAGTGGAGCAAATCTCTGAGGTTTTGTATTTTCAAAATAAAATTGGCTGAAAGTTGAGTGGGAAACGTGGAAAAGTTTTAATATTTTAAAAATTGTGACGTGTGGGAATCCTGTATTTTCTACTGTCAGTTTTCCTCAGAGCGTTCCTGTCGTTTCGGCAGATGGCTGCGGGAACCCGGTCTGGTTCTGATACAGGTAATGGTTTCTGGAACTGGGAAGCTGCATCAGCTCTTCACTTCGATGCAATCTGACGGTTTGCTCAGGCAGCATTTTACTAATTGGCATTTTATGAATTCCTGAACCTGATTGTTGGGAATTGCATTACAACCAGATTGTTAGCTGACGGACTGTAAATATAAATCGATTAAATGTAACTGGGTTGGAATTGGTCCTGTTTGTTATTATCCTCAGAGGTGTATTTTTATTAAGGTTCTGTTTGATATAAATAAGCTGACCTGAATTAAATTGAATTGTGGGGAGAATCATGTTTGGATGAGTTTATATCAGAAGAGCTTGGGTCCATGGTAATCAGGTGGTTCATTAGCATAATAAAAGGAAGGTGTTGTGATTCATCCTCTCATCACCTTTTCACCTCGCTCACAGATGGCATCCGGGAAGGTTAGAAACCGTGCGTGTGTGAAACACAATCAGAAATAAACGGCCATTTGTTGGTTTATTGGAGGAAAACACAAAGAGATTGGGAGAAAATGAGAAGCAGGGTGGATGCAACGTTCTGGGCTCAGGTGTTTTCCTTCAATTCCTGTGACATTTACGTCTCATTTGGTTTGTGGCTGCAGCTGCTGTGGCAAATGTTGGAGGAAGTTTGCATGCAAGTGTGAGATCTCGCTACCCTTAAGGTGAAAGTTATCCAAAGTGACAAGTTGTAGCTGTAATCACAGCTTTCAAACCTGCCTCAGTCACACAGAAAGCTCATTTTTAACTCCAGGAGAAACAATCTGAGATGAAGCAAGGCAGCATCAGGACGACAGCCTAATTATGCACAGAGAGGCGAAGGAATCCGAGCTTTGAGAAGCCCTGAGAGTATAAATAGCTCATCAAACTGTCCTCACCTGTGGTCTGTGGAGGGTGTTGAGCACAAAACGACTGAGTGAGGGGCAGCTCAGCAGACACACACACACATTCTGAGCAAAAATGTAAAACACTCCTCAATAAAACAAGAACGCAGCTTTTCACTGCACACCGTCACACAGTAGCAGAGACAAAAACACACAAACGCACAGAGAAAGACAGATGGGAACCTCGGGCTTCACAGGTGGCAGCTGCATTTCAAGCAGGTACTGCTGCCAGTGGCCAGTGCAGAAAAACAAAATCCAAACACAAGTTAAAGTGTCATGTGCAAACATCAGCCATCAGTTTCCCCGTTCCTTGCAGGATAATGTTTTTCTCCAGCCAGCAGACCGTGAAGCGCCTCAGGTGCGCCACGTACGGCGGCTGCAGCCCATAAACATGCAACGGCCGCCATAAAAAACACAACACTGGGAGGCACAAACACAGACATCTGTCACGTTTCCAGCCATGCCTGCAACATTTCAGAACAGGACGTTTCGTATTCCTCATGGCACAGCGTAAATGTTTTACATCCTCTTTCATTTTTAAATCTCGCACTTGTCAGACGACGACTTTAATAATTCAAAACACTAATATTAGTGTAATATCCGCGCTGCCGGTGAAATGATCAGCAGCTTGTTTCCCACCTACACAAACTTTGCTTATATTTTTCCAGAAGATGACAAATGGGAACCGGTTCAGCTTTCTGTTGTTTACACGTTAATTTTATTATTGACTTCAGATCAGAAGCAAAGATTGTTTGCAGATGTGTTTTTAATCCCCGCAAGACGAGAGATTAAAAAACATGAATCCGGTATATTACGTATTTTTCTTAGAACGTTAAAAATGTATAAAAAATCTTTTATCCGTGAATGTTATTGAAAAGTGGCTTAATCCGGGTAAATCTGCAAACTCTTCAGTGTGACTTAATTTTTAATACATGGAGAAAAGATGATTTCCTTTAAAAGTTAATTTATATTCTATTTTATTCAGAGTAAAACATAGGTGCAATTTGGAGGCGTGGCTGATACTCCCCATCCAGAACCAAAGCTCCAATGGAGAGCCCAGTACAATAGAGATTTATAGTACAAAACTATTTATTGGGATAAAGATTGCATCTCTCTGAAGATGAAAGTCGAAGCAGGACAAGATAAATAGCAGCTTTATAATAATGATAATCGTCATCATGTCAGTCTAATCTGGTAAGTAAGTGTGCAAAATACATCAAGCATCCTAAGAGCTTAAAATATAAATATCTACTAAGTGAAAAGCTGCAAACTGTAAACACAAAGTTGAAAGTTATTCAGCTTTATTCATGTCCAGTTGATGCAGAATAAGAAACTGTCACCTCTTTCACTCTTCGTTATCTATAATTAGCAACATTCTAGACTTTCTGCTGTTCAATATCCACTAATTAGTTCATGTGTAAACACCTTGGCAATGTGAAAATTAGGTTTAAATGGATTCTGTTGTCATGTAGTTCAAATCCATATTTATAGCAAGATAGGATTGCTAACCTCAGACAAAATGTGAAAAAAAAAGACGTTTTCAGGTGAAGATGTTCTTAAATATAAACATTCAGGAGAGGAATGTGTAGCAGCTAAAACTGTTCAGCTCTTTAAATAGTGAATTCTTTAGAAAATGATGAGTGACTGCAGGAACTCTCCGTGGAACATCAGGATATGTGGCGCAAAAATATTGAACTATTTTACACACTGTGGTGTTAAAGCTCAAGCTTCAGTGTTTCTTATTCACTTTGTGAAACAGACCAACACAAAGAAGTTCAATAAAAGGATTTATGGCTTTCAACATTTACTGTGAAATTCACCCAGTTGCAAGTCATTATTTGTAGCTTATTAAAATAACTTAACTACAAATTATTCATGAAAAATGTTCCTGCTAGCCGATTTAATTCCAGAGGATATGTGAAATATTTAAAATAAAAACTGTTTTTACTGCCTTTTGAAGTTCATGTCTCTACATGAAGGCATTTTTTTTTTTCAGAGTTACTAAAGCTTAGCTTGAACTGGGAGCATCAGCGTTTTTCCCCAGATTCTCAATTGGACTTGGGTCTGGACTTTGACTAGGCCATTCTAACACATACATGTACTTTGATCTAAACCATTCCTTTGTAATGTGGTTTCTGAAGGCGGTTTGCACTGGATTTTATTTAGGGGTATTAAACGAAAAGGTGTCTGAAATACACATGCATGCCACACTTTTCAGTTTTTTGTCTGGAAGACATTTTGAATCACCTTCAAATTAAAATAAAAAAATATTCTACTGATCCCAGAGGGAAATGAAATGTTGTTGTAATTCATATTAATTCAAATTCTTCAGCGTTATTTTAGATGATGACGGCTGTTGGCAAAAAAGATCTCCTGTAGCAGTCTGTGTTGCAGCAAATTTGAAGAAGCCTCTGACTGAAGACATTTTGTTGTCTAAGACAGTCTAACCTTAGAAAACATGGTTAGATAGTCGCGGTTGTTCATAATGATGTTGTTTTTATGTGAAGTCTTTCTTTCCATCGCCTTCCATCTTTCTACTTTACAACAATCCATTTTTCTGTTTTCCTCCAGATGAATTTGTAATAAAAATCATCACAGTTTGACGCTGTAATGTGATCAGACGTTAAAGTTTGCAGAATTCCTCACAGAAAACCTGCAGAGGGAGGTTTTTACCTAGAAATTTTCTTGCAGGTCGTCATGGAAGCGTGAAGAAGCTAATGGATTCTGATGCAGTCTCAGTCTTTGTTCTGCTCTTCTAATATATCATTTAACCTGCGTTTTTCTACAATAAGCCCGCGTTCCAACATGAATTCGTCTAATCCTTACATCAGCTGCATCATGTCTCTACATGATGATTCCTTCGGTGGTTTAATGAGGATCACTTCTCTGCCAGCTTCTCTGTGGAGAAGCTGTCAGTCAATCAAAGCAGATTTGGAGCCTGATTTTCAGTCAGCTAACAAATAAAATCTGTCAGCTGATGTTTGACATGAACTGCACCTCCATCTGACAGCGCTGTGATTATCTCCAAGTTAACTGCAGCGGCCTGCTTACCCCCACGCTGCGCTCCACATTTAAATTCAGCCCGAGCTCTCGCTCCGACAGATGGTCAGCCTGTTATGTGTGCAGCATATGAACTATTGATTGCAACATTTGCATGAATTATTTGAGCTCCAGTTCTGTTGGGGATTTTTTTTTTCCAAGATGGGATCTGCTCCTGGCAGTCTAAACAACAACAAAAAAAATAACTTTAGTGCTGCTATTTTTTAAAATGAAGAAATAGCTGTACATACCAATAAAGTTCACAGAGACAAAGGAGCACAACGACATCTTGTTTCTTCTTCCAGAGTCATTTTTTCATAAGTGCATGTGAGAGACCAAGGCCAGCTGACAACATAGCGAGCTCGGCGTGTTTTCGCAGGCGTGCGTCGCTGTGTCACCAGCCTGTTTTTGTGCAGGTTGCACGTGGGTGTTGGTTCACACACGTGCATGTTTGTGTGGGTTTCTTGGCTTGCGTGACCAGCACTAAACAAAAAGAGGTGGTAAGACGGACTGAGTGTTAGAATAAGACTGACAGAGAGACGGATGAGGACTGGAAGGAGGACAGGGTGGTGTGCGAGGCAGACGGGTGGAGCAGGTGAAGGCTTTCAGCGTCAGCGACTGGGATTTGTCTTTTCCTGTTGCTTTGCCTGCAGAACAGCTAACTACAGGTGAAATTTTTGGCTATTTTCTGCTCCGTTGCTGAGTACAGAGGCCCAGTGGTGTCCTGTGTTTGTGTGAGTGCATCTCAGTATGCAGGTGAAAGCCAAAAATACACAATTCCAGCATGCAGCAGCAGCACACAGGAGAGAAAGAGAAGAGGAAATAAAAGTAGGATGGTGAGGAAGAGAGGCCACAGACTGAAGGAAGACGAGAGAAGAAGGAGATGAATTACAATCAGGGCTTTCAAAACCGACAAAGCAACATTTTAGATTCCCAATTGGCACATTCTAGCATCCTGCACAGACCTTGTCCTGTGAAGTGGATAAACGCCTCCGCCACACCGTAAAAATCTACTGTTTGTAAAAGCTGCACAAGTGAAACAATGCATAAAGAGCTGAAGCCTGTTAACCTTCTCCTGTGTAACGCAGAGAAATCTGCACCAAAGCTGAAAACGCAGAGAGGGTCAGGCTGACAGACAGCCTCACAACCAGAGTCTTCCTCAAATCTCCTGGTTCTCTGTGCTCTTCTTCACTCGGCTTCATGTGCTCCCAAAAGATCCAGACAAAAATACAGCAGGAAATATGAACTGAATCCATTTCTATTTTAGCTCTCTTTATTCCAGATACATAGGTGTTTTTTCCTGCAGCTGCACTATAAGGGAAATAATCCCAAGAGAGTGAAAAGATAAATAAGGATAATAATAAACAAATAAAAGGACGAAGATCCAAAATAGAACAACTTCAAACACTCACTGGAACAGTTCATCTCTTCAACAACTTCTGGAACAAAAACTCAAAGTATGGAAGCCCTGAAAGGCAAAAAGAAATGAAATAAAGGGTGCCGGGTACATTTTATACCCTAAACTTTATGACATGATAGGTGATAAAAGGGCTTTTAAAGGAAAAACTGAATCTGTAGAGGAATATTCTCAGAAAGAGACAAAAAAAAAGAAAAATAAAAAATAAAATAATATTTTCTCTCTATTCAAAAAGTGACTTCCAAACCAAAATCTGAGCAAGTTGGCATTTATCTCCTGACTTTCTGACCTATTTAGCAGATAAAAAGGTTTGTTGAAGCAAAGTATATACTTTTTATAACTTACCAAATGTAGCTGAATTTATCTTCAAGACGAAGTGATTTAGAGAGAAAACATGGGATTTACAAATGGAAGAAATGTTCAACTTCCAATGTTTAGGCCTTAAAGTAAAGACACTTAGGAAGGAATCTGACCACTGTTACGTTTTCCTCTGATTCTGTGAGTTGGGGGCTGGAAAACCTCTTTTGTTAATAAAGAAGCTGTAAAATTTTATCAGCCATAAAAAGCAAGATTTTAAAACTTGTCAAGATCCATTTTTGAAGTTTGACCAAAGCTGCTTTCTGCTCCTGATTTTTTGCACTGAAAGCCCTAAAAGGAAAACTGTACTTTGGGAGATGGAGAGTAAAATAAATCTTTCATCCCGAACCAGAGAGCACTGGTTTGACTGGTTTGTTCATCCTGGTTCCAACAGCCATGATGATAAAGTCACAGTTCCCAGAAAAATACAAAAACGTTTTTCTTCACATGATTTATTAGGTGAAAAAAATAGAGTTGCGTAAACCTTCAACTCTAAAATCTTGAGATCCATTTCCTTCTTGACTTTATGATTTCCATGTCATGAACAGAATGAAAGATGAACTAGACGGTGATGGGACGTACTTTAATAAGTGCTACAAAAAAAGATTAGATTTAGATTACATTTATATTTTTTAAAGTGTCCAAAGTAAACCAGAACCATCGGGACAAGTTTCACTTCAGAAAAATGCTGAATGGAGATAAAAAAAAAAACTTTATTAAATTTGTGGGAAGTTCATATTCAAAGTCATAAATTTGGGCGTCTGATGATTTCTTCTGCAGTCATCAAACAAGCTTCTGTTGATGACTTGCTGAAATTCATGTTTGATGTTTAATTTACTCTAATAAAAGACGAGTTCAAATAAATAATTAGCAGAACATCTGACCAGAACCATCTGTTTGGATTTATGGGTTTCATCTGTGGAGGATTTTCAGTGGACATTATTGTGAAGCTGTTTCTGCTGCCTGATCTTCAGGATCCTGTTCGGTTCCTGACTCAAATATTTTCTCGCTTTACGCAGAGATCCATGGAAATGTGGGACTGATGTTCAGTACCACCGGTTTGTTTTCCTCCATGTTTCCTGGCTGTGTGAACGCACACACACCAACGGGGTTTGATAAATGAATGATGCTGCACAGGAAAGCAAACTGCAGTCAGATTTATGATCCCGTGTAGCTGTAATGAAATGAGGATGCATGCCAGGAGCGCCGGATCTCCCGGTGCCTGAAACTGGACCTGGAATCACCGCAGCTGCCTCCTCACACACACTCTCTGCCGCGGTTGGACAGATGTTTTTAAAAGTGTGGTGAAATCGATGGTTCTCGAGAACGCTCACGTCACGTGGACATAACCTGCATTTTAATCTCCAGCTGGAGCCGTTTCTGCTTCATTCTTTTCTGAGGTTTCCACCCGTCATATATATATGCAAACATGCACGTCTGTGACTGGAATTTATAGCCATACATTTATTGCGTTAGCGCCGTCAGGGCTGCATATGCATGTGAAAGAATCCCAGAAGAAGGTGTCGTTTTACCTTTTAAACTCAGTTTCTCATTCCCAGCCCTCTCTCATGCACATAAAGGCAAAGCAGAACTGCAAGTGTCACAAAAGCCAAAGAACAACTTCCACAAACGACAAACATATGGCTTTTTATGGTTCCTTACAGAACCACAGAACATCTTTTATCTGCGTCTCATTTTAAGGAAGCGGCTCCTCAGGCAAAACTCTGCAGAGACAAACTGCTTCCAGCAGCGCAGAGAGCAGAGAGAAGGAGGAGGTTTATGTGTGAAGTCCAAAACTTTTTGTTATTTCACAGGCAGGCTGGGGTGAATGGATTATTCATGGGTGGGGAGAGAAGAGCCAGAGTGGGGAGACGTGGAGAACAAAAGGTATAAAAGGCAGAAAGAAAGAAATCAGCTTAAGGAAATTACAGAGTGGAGGAGCTTTAATCATTCCTTCTATATTAATGCGGCTCTGGTTCGAATGCGTCTGTTTGATCCAAGCAGAGCTGGAGAAACTTTTTGACTGGTTCTGCTTTTAACAGCCAACAGGGAACCACAGAGCAGCCAAACAGATTACCTGCACAGAGCAGGATTTATCAACTCTGGATTATCGCAAACAAAGATTTTATATTGTATTTAGAAAGATATTTCAGTCCACAATGTCGTGCACTTCTGTGTTGGAAAGTTTTTCTGAGCAACATTAAAGTCTTAAGTAGGTCTGAAAATCTCCTGATTAGGTTTTGGACCAGCTTCAGCTTCAGCTTCACTGGTTCTGCTGGTTCTTCAGCTTCAGCTGAAGGTTTTATTCAGGTGAATAAAACCTGAAGCAGAACAGAATTTGATGATTCACATCATTCTGGTTCCAATAAAACATGAATAATTAAGTTTTCATCGCACATTTAAGTGATAATGATTAAAAACTAACTGACTTGCACAAAACTTTAAGTTCAGTTGTGAATGCAATAATTCCGAAAGCATGTCTGATACTTGGACTAGGCCAGTATGTGGGGATATGAAAAAGTTATTTTCTATAAAATATATTATTGTTTAACAAAATAATCAAACTTTTTCAGCACACAGCCAAGGTTTGATTCTGTTAGAGTTGAGACGAGCAGTTTGTTGTGGTTTCTAATTTTTGTAAGAATATAGTTATTGCTTTTAATAAACTTTGCTTTGAAGATTGTAAAAACTCTTTTTGTATTTCATACATATATGGTCACGCTGCTGCTGCTGCTGACATTTTTAACAACAAGAAAATGATGATGAACTCATCAAACTAAGGAGTTTTAAACGTGGTGGTTAGAAAGTTACGGCAGCTTTTAGTCTCTGATCTGCAAAGAGTGGATGCTTCTGAAGGAGCCGCTGCTGGATTTGGAGCTCTGGCTTTGAAAACCGGAGCAGAAAGAACTGATGCCAAGTTAGGAACTATTTGGTTTGAAAAGTGAGACCCAAACCTGAATAAACATGATCTGTTTTACATCAGATAGATCCATCAGAAGGAGAAACGCTCACAGGTGCTCCTGCATAATCATGACAGTTAAAAATTCACAGCCCTGAACTCAACGCCGCGTGTTCAGTTCATCCAAACACAGAACGCTCTTCAGCTGCACGCCGCAGTCAGCAGATTATACGGCGCAGGGTTCTGTGCACAGCTGTTTCCAAGTGTGTTTTGTGTGCACACTAATAAATGTGACAGCGCCGATAAGAAGCACTTACAAACAAAACCCCAGGCGAGGTGGACACGCAGCTTTGTTCCACCAGTGTCTTGTTCCCACTCAAGTCAACACTCAGCGACGAGAAGTCGAGCGGCGAAGCGGAAAAAAAAAAAAAATCACCGGTGACAGAAACATCAAAACAGAGCAAAGAATCACTAAACCTGCTTCATCAAACTCCCTTCTTCAACCCAGAAACATCTGCCTCCATTTCAGAGACGCTTAATTACTAAATTAATTTGGAGACTTCCCAGTGAAGAAGAATAAGATCCAACATGGCCGCAGTGGAAAGGTACAGCCTTCACAGAATCTCTGCATGTGGTGAAAGTAAAGCCAACTGTATTTATCCTTTATTTACTTCACATTCATTCATAGCAAAACCTGATTGATTTTCTGTCTTTCTACAGTTTCTGGAGTGAATAAGAAGTTTCAAATGGAACCAAACATGTTTTATTTCAGTTTAAATGTAGTATTTATGATCTAATATGATAAGAGAATAGGAGAAAATGAAACTGACTGAAGTCTGAGTGGTGCATTCACCAGATAGAGCAACGGGACTCTGATCAAGAAGTGTTCGCAGTTTGAACTCCTGGTGGTGGGTGGACGGACGGCTCTGATTTTTTTAAGCTTTGATTCCTGTAAAAATGTGTTAATATGCGAGTAAAAATATTATGATTTTAGAGTATTTAGGTATAAACACAGTGGAGATGCCCTTTTAGTTTCCTGATTGTCAAGCTTTCTTGCATGCAAACATTTTTCCAAACATCTTTATTTTTACTGCAAGTTTTGATGCCTTTTTAAGCCAGCTGACCAGCAATATGCAGCAACAGGAGGGGGAAGGGCAGCTACATTTCTCTACTCTCACTTAACATAATTAGATGCCACAATTTTTCACTGGCATCTAATTAAAAGTTCTTGAAATCGTGTGATTAATATGATCAAATATTTAGGCAGATTTTAAAACTCAAGTTGTTTTAAATAAAGAAACTCGATACCAGTACCAGTCCATGACTGTATTCTAGTCTGTAAACTAATTAGTATTTTGAATCACCATTTTAATAAACATAATGAAACCTGAGCAAGCTCCCAGGAGTTGTTTTGTTTTGCATTATAAGCCTTTATAGAGAAGAAAGACGGCATGTTGGCTTAAAGCTGAAGGTTTTTACAGTTTGACTTCTCACCTTTAAAACTTTAAATGCTCCCATTTCTGAAAGCATCACAGTTTTATCCACATTGCTGCAGACATTAAACAAGGCTCAGGAATTATTATGGATTGATGGAGATAAAACAAAAAAACATTTCTTTTTAGATTTTTGATTTCTTCTGCCAGACGCAACCAGTACTGTGCATTGTTTCAATTTTGACCCTTTTGGCTTTCCGTATTTTCATCATTCGCTCTCTGTTGCTGCTGGAGCATCACTGAAACTCAAACTTTTCTATTCTTGATTTAGATTTAATGATCATCTGCTCATTGTTTTTGCTGTTTCACTTAAGAAAATGCAATAAAAACATTGATTTTGTTGTGCTCTCCTGGTGAGAGAGCCTCTGGCTTACAGATGCTTCATCAGCTTGCATTAGCCAGACATCTGTGCTGTTGCTTTGTATGAATACGTTTATCACTGGACCACACCGCTAAAGGCAGAATAAATCATCACCTGCCTTTAAACTAACCATAAGTTTAGGTAAAAATTTCCTTTTCACAAACACGTTTTGCAATAAACATCCGTCTTACGTCGGGTCCAATACTTGATGCAACAATTACAGGGAATAGTCCCAGAAATAATAGTTTGAAGTAGCTTTCAATAAAATACCCGAGCAGCTTTTGGGTTTTCTGCAGCTTCTTCACAAAATGCTGCAGAGTAACAAGGTTGGAGTGACAACAGGCACTCTCTGCTAAAACACATTGGCAGAATAAAGATCAAGAAACAGAAAATGCCAGTTTTACTCCAGAGACTGGGCTGCACAAACACAAGGCTGAAGTAAATAACACAGGGCAACAACAGCAATAATCTCCATGTCACTGTGAGCAAAAAGCCCGGGAAGAAAGCCAATGACCCACAGGAGACGAGACAGAAACTGACAGAAAAACACAAAAACGTAGTTCCAAGAACATACGAGTACACGCATGCACGTGCACACCGACGAGCAACTGGAAAAAAGACGTATGCTCACACACAGCGGCGCGCACGCAAGCGCAAAAAGGTCAATGGTGTAATTCCTCGCTGACAGAGTCGATGCAGCCGTTGTGTCGGCTGCAGACAGGGCCATGCTGACCATGAGTAATTTGTAGTGACCTTTACAGTGTCAGCTAACCCAATGAAGAGCCTGGAGGCTGACATCTGCTCTCGCTGACGTGTGTGTGTGGGTGTGTGTGTATCAAACAAGTTTCATCTGCCTAAAAGCTCATGGCAACAAAAAAAACAAAAAAAAACAGAGAAAACTTCCTGGAAAGAATGAAACACGACAGCGAAACACACAAACCGCTTCATTTTATGGTTTGGATTTGTTGAACGTTTGACTTCCAACAAATGTCCTTCGACTTGCTGTGGGAGTTTTTGTCTTTTTATGAAGCAAACTCACAGCGGCTTCGGCTGACTTCCATGATTTTTGTCTTGCTGTAAAATCTGCAAACAATAAAGACTGCAAGAAATGTTATTCATGTTCAGAAGGCATGAAACGTAACATGTATGTAGAAATGTTTTACTATGAAGAAAAATCCGTTCTTCAATATACAGCATTAAAAAATCCCTAGTAAATATGGCGAGAAGTTGTTTGTTCCACATCATCACAAAAGGCAAATAATGATTTATCTTAACAGAACAACACATATTTTAAGCTATTATAAAATAATAAGTCTGTACTTTTATGCTACTTACTATTCATGACAATATTTATTTACATTTTTAAAACAAGCGAGGATAACCAAACGACTCTACTGCCTTAAATAACAATAAAACAGCAACTAAACTTTCAAGCTGCACTGGAGTCAAAGTTGTTCATATTAATGCACCTCCGTCCAAGAACTGAATTCTTCTGATTTCTGAACATTTGAACAACGAGGTCTGCCTCCAGGGGAAAGTCGTATCACAGCACAGAACTGCTTTTGGACAATCAGCTTCTCATTTAAAGACATAAAGACTCTTTGCAGAACTGAAAACAAATTATGTAATATTTTTCCACAGAAGCAATAAAATTGATTTTTAGTTGGAAAACCTGCCAAATGCTTTGTTCTCTTGTTTTGAATCTTGTTTGGTTGCTTTTCCAAGTCGACATTTGTCTTCCTTGCAGCTGCCAGTGGGACTACAAACTGAAATTAAATGATAAAAAAAACTATAATCTGGTGTATTTTTGCTATTTGAACTAAATGTTCTCTGGATACTGTCCCAGATAAATAAACACAAATAAGTAAATAATAAGGTAAATAGATTTTTGAGCTTAAAAATAGCTGGCATGGTCTGAACAGTGCTGATATTTAAACTAACCCCACTAGATGTGGAAAAAAATCTATTTCTATTGAAATTTACAGTTTCCTATTCGTGTTAATTCTACAAAACTGATCATTTTTCTAAGTTGACAAGTTTGAATGTTTTCTCTTTCCTGTATTTGCCTTCCTTGTGCTCTGAATACAAACCCTAACAACAAAACCAGCAAAAGCTCTATTCAAATGACAAAATCCACCACAAATGAAAGGAAATACAACTAAGCAGTTTACTAAGGTCAGAGTTCATTATTAACCAATGAGGAAAGAATGAGTCCAAGTCCAAACCACTGCTGGGTGGAAAGACGCCCGAAAACCTTCAGGAACGATTGTTACGAAACGCTGCACGTCTTCATCCATCCGTCTGAAACAGATTTTCATTTCTTTTATATGTGCATGAAAAGTTGCAGCAACTTGTCCATTTTCTGAAGCTGTTTATTTTTCCATTTCTTCAGAGTCGATGTGAACAGTATTTTAGTGATGTTTGAGAAAGAAAAGCAGCAGCTCAGTCGTGTTAATGTTTCTCTCTAAGAAAAGTTCAGAACAAAAAAGCAGAACCAAAGAAAATATCAGCTTAGATTCTGACCTGGGTGTTTACTTGATGCACAGCTTAAATATGTGCTGCTGGGGACTCAAAAGATCCAATTTTTATGGGGTCAAATTCTTTCTTTCTACACTGAAATATGTTCCAACTACGTTAAACATGAGTAGCAACTTGATAATGCAATGCATTGTGGGATTTAGACTTTCTGTAAATGTCTTAACCATCAACTGGTGTACTTACAGAGAAAAGCACCAGTCTTCATAGCTTATCCCTGACCCAACCTGCAAAAACAGCTTGCTAATAGAAAATAGACGGGTGTTATCGTTATGGCGGATAAAGTTCCACATCAAACCTGATTCCTGCATGTTAATTTTAACCTTTTGAAGAGCAAAAAACACAAAACAATAGCAGTGATTAAAGGCTTGATGATGTGAAAGCAGCAGCGTTGGACAACTCTGCATCTGCAGCCTTAAAGGGAATGAAAAAGTCAGGAGGGTCTGTGGAGCACCATTAACATAAATTAGAAATCATTACTTCAAAGCAGGCATCAGACTTTCTTTTGCACATTTCAGAGGCTAAATGAGCTTTTATTACCGTTTTTAATCAAGAGCGTATTTATTGATTTGTGACTGGACTGCCAGACACGACGCTGTTACTGGCTTTTAAAGCCTTGGACAGGCTTGTGTCATTTCTCACACAGTTAACTTTATTCATCTCTTATGCTTCAATCTGTCTGCAAAATAAAAGGAAGCAGTGCGATACTACAGGATGATGCGATACAAACAATAACCAAGAAAATGAGAAATACTTCAATACGAAACATGATTCAGAGGATGAATCATGTTTCATCATAACCAAAACTTAAGAAACAAGATGAAGCATGCACCCATCCAGGAAAATAAATGAATTAAAGGATAAAGCTGTAACTTTGACCAAGCAGAGGTCAGAGAGCAACATGAGGTGGACTGAAGGAAGTGGGGAGTTTCACAGGGAGAGAAAATATCCAAAAATGTGAAAACAAATTGGCTGTGTTTTTGAAAAGATTAAAAGCTTCATCAATAGAGTGTTGCACTTGTTAAATTCCTAAAATAAGTCAAATTCCATGTAGAGATGAAGTTCTGTTCCATTTTATGAAAAACCCAAACAGATTTTCTGGTATCCTTCCCAGCCTGATCAAAAGTCAATGTGTTGTTTGGATTTTCAATCGTCTTCAGTCAAATGGAACATCGTTAGAAGAATTTTTTTTTTTTTACCCAAGCCATTTTAACGCTGACCTTTAGGTCACTCAGGCATGAAATAGTCTCACATCAACCAATGTTGCATTTGCACTATAATTTACAATTTAGCAATGAAACCATTTGAGGTTTCATCTTGAGAGACCTTGTTACCACAGGTCTGTCCCACTTCTTTGGCTGCTAAAACTACTAAAACAAAATTAAACCGACAAAAATGAGGCTTTTAGCTTCAACAAGTTGCTTCCCAAGGGAGCTTAAAAACTTGGAATAGGGTAGATGATTAAACCAAGAATGATGCATTTCCTTGTTTCTTGACTGTCTCCTTTTCTGTCCCACCTTCCTGTTTTGTCATGCAGACTGCATGCACAGACGTGCTTTCATTGTGAGGAATTGGACTGAAATCGAGTAAAGAGAGAAACTTTAGAAAGCCGGATAATGACTGGACCAAACATCTTTCAAAGATTACAAGAAAATCTAGCTGCAAGACGCAAAATCAGAAAACTAAGAGGAATCTTGAAATTTGAAACTTCTGTTTTCTTTTTATCAAATTTAATTACAGAAAATGGTTGGTGATTATGTACTATTATTCTTGTCCTTCTTATGTTTGTCAGTTTTACTGTGAAAGTGGGTTGTGTAACTTTTTGATGGCTCTTAAAGTCTAGACAGGAACATTTAGATGGTGGGAATGCAGCACAAACCGGCCATGTTGCATTTGAGACGCACCATTAAACACGGGCAGGACATGCTGCAGGCGTCACGGGACGGAAGCAGGTAAGGTCAGGAAAATGGAAGCCCATGGAGCTGATCGATGCTCGGACTGAAGGTAGGGTATCGCTGTGAGTGTGTGTGTGTGTGTGTGTGTGTGTGTGTGTGTGTGAGGGAGGGGCGGGTTCTTTCTCCTCAGCTGTCAATCAAACAGAAATGGAGACAAACTGAAGAGCATGAAAGGTGAAACACATTAAGAAGTTAAGGCCATGCAGATGTTTTACTCTTTACTTTTGTCCTTGTCATGACCGGGTCATAAGTCGAGCTTCAAGACGCAGAAAAAAAAACAGAACAAAACAAATAAAGATGAATTACTTAAAAGACCTTTTATATGTTCAAACAGGATGTTTAGTAAAATGTGATCAAGAAATTACAACAACAAAAAAGAAGTTAAATTGACAAAAAGGACTTGATGATGGGGCTGAGTGGTATGGCATTTCATATCAGTTGATATCAATAATTATTGATTAATTTTTTGCTTTAAATATCTGAAGTTCTGGTGTGACCTTTACTGCTTATTACACAGTTTCCACTTTGTGCTGTTTCACAGTTTTAGCTAGTTATGAGGCGAAACCTTAAACTGCTGCTGCGCAAGTTACTCAACGGGTTGTTGCTAAGTAAACAAAGAGTGAGTGAGTTGCTAGGTAACCAAAGAGAAAGTGAGCTAGTTGATGGCACCAACCTACCTAAGCCTTTCCTCTGCCTACATCTCCCAGAATGCAGTGCAGTTCTGGATTGGGTCAGAGTTCACTGAAATTATTGAATATTCTATCAGACTGATTATCTATTGATCACGTTTCTGTAGCAATACATATTGTTACTGATTTATTGTCCAGCCTGCTAATTAGAAATCTTCCAGCGTATCCAAACTTTTTGTCACATTGGTCAAATTCATCAAGTCAAACGTACTCATGAGTAAAAACCATCTAAGTTTATAAAAACATATTTTTGTCTCAACAACAAACTAAACATACATATTTGAACTTAAATAGGTTTTAAGTAGGAAAGGAATGTTTAAGGTTCAGCTCCTGAGAGCTAAAATCCTGAAACTTTTAGATGCATCTGATCTCCATCTCATGCGTGTCGGATGAGTGGCTCATCACCAGACCTCTGCAGAGCCGAATGCCAGGCTGAGTTCAGGTGTGCTGCGGAACGGATGCATCAAACAGCTGCAGGATTGTTGCTCTTGAGGACTCAAAATTGTGAGAAGATATTCATTTGTTGGTAGTAATTTAACCCTTATTCAAAATATTAAAAATATAAAATCTTCATCTGGATAAGTATCCCTGCTGAAAAGTCAAATATGTACAATTATTTGAAGTTATAATGGTTGCATACAAAGGGATTTAAAGTTCAAAAATTACATAGCTTCACAAAACAGTGTGGTGGAGATAAAAGAGCCAAAGTGTGATTAAATATGCAACATTCTGTATGTTTCTGATAGTAAATCTATTTTAAAGTGTAAATACATTTGACTTCTACAGAGGCACTTCAAACATTAACATGCAAACACACATCTGACTGAACTCCAGTTCATTGGTTCAAGTGCTTCTATGAGGAGTTCTTCATGCTTGGCTTGTTCTGCGCAGCGTAAATGTAATTGCCATTAATTCTTCATGCGGCCCTTCCTGAGCCATTTAGGCCTAAACAATGTGACCACTCTGAAGAGCGGGGCTGCCACAGATTCAATATTTGAAAAACACACATTATGGTGTCCTCAGGGTTGTCGCCTTTTACTGAGGAGAGTTTTTACAAAGGCTTGGCGCTTTAGAAAGGGACCAGCATGATTTATATTCATTCCACCAATTGCTTTTTAAATGGGGTCAGCTCCTTTGAAACGCTCGGTCTCCTCTGAATGAAAAGGTCCAGGCAGGAGTCACACCTTTAAAAACATAACCCAGTGAGGGCTCCTACTTCATGCTGCCTCTGACTATGTAACAGCAGCAGAAAAATCTGTCTCAGATTGGAAAACTATCATTTAGAAATTAAAAGCTCTGCAGAAAACTTGCAGGGACATTTTTCTCCCTGGGCTAAAACTCTAAATGAATAATAGATTGAAAAATATCTATAAGACAAGTCTACAGTTCAATAAGAAAAAAAATCTTATTGATTTCTTTTCTTATGGAACTTAGCTTTTCAGCTAAGCAGCTGAAGCCCAGCAGGAAGAAAAGGTTGGACTGGATATAATTTAGTAAACATGGCGACTAATGGTTGGATTGGACCAGAGACTCTGGTACAGATTTATCTAGTTTTTTGTTGTTGTCATATTTTAATACATTTAAACATCAGACAAAGAACAGTTAGGCTTAATGCCATCATTCCTGATGATCTGAGACTGGGTGGAAGAGGCAACAGGTCCAGAAGGGAATCCCATTTTATTCTGGGGGATTCTAGAATGAACAAAATGTTGCTTTCATCAAAACAACAAAAGGTTTTCATTATTTTTCCCAACATGTTTTCAGCTGATAATATCCTCAGTAAATGAAGGATGTTGTTTTTTAAAGCAATAAAGCAACTTCATGCAGAACGTAAATAGAAAAACCCAACACCAGCCTGCAGTTTTATGCAAAAGGACATTACTTATTTATCATTACGTTTCATTTAAACAGCTGAGATAAACTGTTCTCACCTTACTGTCCAAATGAAAACTCCTAACAGCATGAACTGCAAAAAGCTTTGATGACCGACAGGTTTAACCCACGGATTATTTTGTCCCCATTTCTTTCTGCAGCACCAGAGTCTCCTGTCTTTGTATATTTCTCCATAAGTCTATAAAATACATTTTTAGAATTAGCTGTCTTCTGACCTGAAGAGTCGTTTGCAGATGAAGCCCAGCTGCGCTGCGATTTCTACTTTCTACTACCTAAACCTCTTTTATCTAGGTTCAGGTAAGTAAGGAGAGGATTGCCATGCAGTGTTTGTAAATATAAGTTGCAAGCTGCAGTGAAATATGGGACACAAAACGTTCCATATTTGGCTTAATGTACGGGAACGTTGGGAACCAAACGCCTCCTTCAGCTCAGAGCTTCTCTCTTCACAGCGCAGGCAACATCCGGTAAGTTTCATACGTCAAAATGCTGCATTACAAACGTCACTGGCGAACTTTAGCAACTGGGCAAAATTTAAAACTTCAACACAGCTCACGCTCAGGGACACAGTGACGCCTCATGCAGGAGGTTAGTAGGCTTTATATAGAGAATACACATTATGAATCCTACATATAGATAAACCTACAGTCCACAGGCTGTGGGTTCACACCCTTGCAAAGGCACATCTATCACCATGATTTATCATTTTTCAGAATGTGTGTATGTGTGTGTGTGTAAGTAAAGAAGATTTCCCCAGAGTCTTCCTTTGATTAGATTTAACTTAATTCAAATACACTGAAGCCTTGATTTAAATGGAAAGCACTAAAGTCCATTATGTGGCACAGTGAAGGACAGTCGCACTACATCAGCCCTGAATTGCATCAAAAGCTCTCAGTCAGCCGCCGTCTGTGTCAGCCCAAGGTTGGTGTGTGACTGACAGGTCAGCTGAGATTTTCTGCTCCTTAATACATGTTTTCACAAATACAAGGATCTCAGATATAAATATACACACGTGTGCAGCATGGTCTGCAACAGGACGTCACAACACACCTCTTCTGTATGCACAGAGTGAGACATTCAGACAGGTAAGAGTGATTTGTAAAGGTTGGAGGGCTGCAGCACGAACAGCTGACAGATTCACAGAAACAAGCAGCCAGAGGAGAGACGCTGTGCCAATGTTGCAGCTAAACCCCGGCGGACGCTACAATTTTTTAAAAAGTCATGCAAGAATTGAACATGTCACACTCTGAGGTCGATGTTATGAAATCTTGATGGTGACCTGGGTCACAATGTACAATGTTGAGAGTGCATAACTGAATTAGGTCAGACAGATCTGACAACGTGACAATGAATGGAAGCAAGACATGGATTTTAGGGCCTTAGGGTCAGAAATGGAAAAAAGAGGAAGGAGGCAGCTGCCAGGGAAGTCAAGGGTTTGTCAGGATCCTGGTGGGTGGATGTGTTTTCATCATTTATCAAACAGAAAAGGGAAATCCTTCAACCGCTAAAATGTGACATCCGTCTTTGTTTACATTTTGCAAAGAAGGAGGTTGTGCTCAGTGTCTTCTTCTGAGGTTGTTGTGTCGTTTCCTTCAGTGGTTTTTGTTGCGACACCAACATTGCTGTTAGAGTAAACAGGTCTTCTAAAGGGTTTGTTTGGTTTGACACAGTGCACTGTGAAAGAGAACCCCACCACCTAATAGGTTCTGAATTACAAGCACCAATGTCAAAAATGTGATATTACATGGATTCACCCTAAATTAGACTGATTGAGACCACATAGCATTTCCTCAAATGCCTGGTAATGAGTCATTCATTACATCCAGGTGTCCAATTAACAGTTCTGTATATCTGCTAACAATTACTGATTAAAAAATGTACACACGGCTTTGCTGAAGTAGCTCAGCCTGTCTCACATTTTGCAGAACAGCAAAGTGTGAAGAGAATCTGTGAAATAGACGCAGAAAAACCTGGAATATCACTGAATTTGGCAACAATCCAGGAGAGTACCTGTGTTCTCTTTACAGAGCAGGAAGGAGCCGGCTCTCTATCAGCCTGTCTGTGTCTGAGGCTCAGCTCTCAATCAGACCGACAGCCGCCTGGGAGAGACTCATCACACTGCAAAGATCCTCAGCAGAGGGAGGAGTGTGCCACATAAAGACTTTTTCCACCCGTATGTGCAGAGTTAGGTTGTCCTTCTGAGGAAATTAATACATTTCTTTCAGGTGGGTGTTGTTACAACGTTGTAGCTTCTTTGTAAAAGCAAATAAATCCAAAAACTATACTGAAGAAAGTGTAAATCATTTCACTGACTACATCATATCCTAAGTGTATTAACTGAAGAAAATGTGCAAATTTCTTTTCAACTTTTCATTAAGACTGTGCTCTGTTTTGGTAGGAGTAGCTTTATTGCCCAGTTTATGCCCAGTTTATGACCAGTTCTCTGAACTCAAACATCCTCCACAGCCACCAGATCTTCTGTTAACACAGACATATCGGATGATCTGGAGCAGAAGATTAAAGGGGTTTTCAGCTAATAAATCTGCATCAATTTTTTCAAGTTTTTATGTCATTATAATCATAATCTCAGAAGTTTCAAAAAAATTATTTCCGAATCTATGATATGCAGAATTAAATCAGAACTAAAAGCACTAGGGGACTCACAGAACTGAGATTATACTTTGAATGCATTCTGCTGCTGCTAAAAGACACTGCGTTAGTTTTCCTTTGTAACATTTTGGGGACCATTGGTTTGATTTGTAGAGATGTTACGTTAGAAGGACATGTAAAAAGCCTCTTTGTCAAGAGAATGTGCTCATAGTCTGGTTTGAATATGCCAACTTCTGTCATTGCAGTACCTGTTCCCTTGAAGCTTAAAGTTCAGCTGTGTTGAGGTTCCATCATAGTCGTCCCCTCAGGCAACTCTGAGAATTATATCAGAGCTTTACTTCCAGATGAGCTGTGAGACACACGTCCAACAGGTGTGTGATTGTCCCATTAGCTCTCTGCCAAAAAGAAAAGTGGCTCCTTCCACTCTGGCTGCAGGTATATATGTGTGTTTGGAAAAGTGAAAGAAGGCAAACAAAAACTGGATATGAAAAAATTTGTTTTAACATCTTAAGGTCCATTTCCACCAGCCCTTTTCAGTTCACCTTAATCCAACTCCAGTCTGTTGGGGAGGAATGAATCTAATCAACAAACCGAGCCTAAAAACTTCGGTCTTGGTTCGGTTGAAGTGAACTCTGGTGCAGATCGAATGCATCTGAGAACACCAAGCGGACTGGAAACCGCTCCAAAGTCAGGAAGTGGACTACAGAGCAGGGCATTCTGGGTAAATACAACCAAAACAAACACAAGTCTAGCTCTAGTGGGAAAAATGGCTCATATTTTACCAAAGATTAAAGAGAAATCCTGGATTTTCAAAGTGTTTTTTTTTTACTTTGATACTGTGTAATATGAAAGCGAACTGCAGGAACTGAAACTGCAAGAAATGTTAGAATTTTGGTCCACAGTTAAACCGAGTCCACTGGACTATGAGGCGGGCAAACACCCTGGTCCTATCATGGATCAGTCACCCACACATCTCTGCTTCACGTTCTTTAAATAAACAGAAGGCTCAAACATAGCAATATAAGCTTGTTTTTCCAGGTGGAAATTGACTCTGCATACTACGTGTTCGCAGATGAATTTGCACACCAGCATCTTATAGGTTATTCCCTAATGGAAGCAGATCCTCTCAAGCATACAGCTTCTCTGGCTGTGCAGAAACATGCACCTTCACACCATCACACACACATCCACAAGCACATGGGGCCTATTTCTCTTCTCTCTAATGGAGCCGGGCCCCTGAGAATGACAACCAGGCTGCTACGCATCAGTGGTCATTACCCACAAGCGCCGGGGCCGTGGGGCCGGCCGGCCGCCCACTCTCTCTGCCTTTCACCCTGCATCCGTCAAAAACAGGTACACGCTTCCTCCTGTTTCTCCACTACTCCTCTTTATCTCCTTACTCTATTTATAGTGTCTCGCCTCCTCTATTTCTTTGTCTCCAGGGAGGAAAAGTCATATTTAAAATTTTCCAAGACAGGAGAAAAGAATGGATTTCTCTAAAAGTCACCTTTTCGTGTCTCAATTTGATGTTAAAGGAAATGTTGCCCTCTTCAGAGGATTATTGTTGACCCAGGAATTAATTTGGCTCACGTAGTTTCAGGTAAGCTGGTTTTTTGCTGTCTGTCACTGACCACAACATACTGTCAGACAGACAAGAATATGTTCCTCTGCTGCACACTAGGAACACAAGTTGATTTTCTACTCGGAGACCATTTCAGCTTTTGCACCCTGAGCACACTGGAAATAATCTCCCGGTCATGACTTATCATGAATCATCTGCGGCGGCCCACAGGGGACGGTGGCTGCATTCAGGAAGAAAGGGCAGAATGTAAAATATCTTTCACTTAGATTCCTCCTGCTGCTGCCGCTGCTGCTTTCACCCCTAAAGGCACTGTGAGAAATTTCAAGTAAAGTTTTATCCTCAGGCCTTGTTAACCTCTGGCCCAGGGTGAAACTCAACACCAAATTGAATTGCAGAACTAATTAATTAAAGCAACAGAATACTCAGCATTCAATGCAGCTGCTCATTAGGTTCATCTGATGCTTTAAAACATTTAAATATAGCCAAGTCCTAATAAAACATGTTTATCTGAATGGATTAAATTTCACAGGTTAAATGAGAAAAACTGAAAATGTCTCCTGTTAAAATTAGGACTGGGCCATTAAAGCCTTCAAATGGGAATACTGCAACACAATTCTTCAAATTAGTGGATCCACAGACGTAAAATATACAAATTAATGCCAGCCTAGAAATCTTTGGTGGATTTCCTTGTAAAAATATGTTAGATGCTAACAGGATACTTTATAAAAAGCAGTGGGTCGAATATGTTTATTTCCCAAAGTCACAAAGGTAACAATTTAATTGCAGCATCCTGTTCTTTTCTGAGATTAAACAGGGAGGTTGTTTCAGGAAGGGCATCACTCTAGTAGCCAGTCCAAAGAAGGGTCATCTAAAGTTTAGCTGGAAATGCTCTATCATATGCAGATGACAATGCAGTGTTTCTTATAGCAAAATGTGCATGCAAATTCTTTTTTAAAATCACAATTAATTGTTTTCTCAACAAAAAGGCAGCTCTAAAGAGGATATGTCACACGGATGCATGTTCTACCCATCATCATACGGTGCGGGGGAATTGTTTTTCTTCGTATTTGAGCCTCATGAATGAGTGTGCTTGACTGCATTTGTTGTCTGATCACATCTTAGTGTTTTAAATTCACTTCTAGAAACCACGCATATGCTTAAATATACTCTTTCAGAGAGAAATAAACACTAAACTAACCCAAAGAGACGATTTCTTAAATATCTTAGATATTAGATGTGACCTAAATAGATATTAAGAAGGAAAAGAAGTGAATTTGTTTCAAAAGCTTTCTGAGATCTACTCTAACAGAAGCGGGTTATCGACTTCGTCATGACATGTATTGACAGAATTTCATAACAGCCTTGGGGCAATATTCATCGCACTAAGACATGGTTTAGCAATCTGAGAATAATCATCTGAAGGTTAAACAGTATTTTCAGTTTAATCTAATCTATTGAAGGAATTTTGCACAGTATGGGTCAGAATATAAATATAATAATTTGTTGTACTTCAGTTTTTTGGGGTGTTATGCCAATGTCGACACTGTCCACATTACAGGTCAAGAGTTTTCGCTTAAGTAGTTTTTATTCCAAAAATAGTCTGATTAAAATGTGGACAGTGACTTTCAGTACTTGATTTTTACTTTTGTAAGCTGTAAATGAATTTGAGTTACAAATAATCCCCCTTAGTGAGTGATTATAGATGGGTAATCTGCTGGAGATTGCAGGATTTGTTGACAGCTAAACTTTTCTTTAGATGCTGTTTTGTTGCCTCGTCAGCAACAAGCTGAGCAACAGAAAACAAATCTTGGTCCTTCTGGCAAATTGAAAAAAGTCTCTGGTAAAACCTTGATATTGTTTTAAAGCTGGGGATGTAACCGTCTGAGATTTTCTCTGGTAACTTTCTCTGAGCTCTCTTTGTTCCGTCTCCATCTTTTATCAGCATCCTTTATTTTCCTTTTGTCTTAAATCTCCTCAGTCACTTCCCTAAGAATCTACCTCGTCTTTCTTCTTCCGGTCTCTGATCTTCTCTGCTCTCCCTGCTGTCTCTTCTCGTCATTTCCACTTGTCAGGCTAACAGGACCAGACAAATGGATGGACAGATGAATACCCAGATCTGTGGAGGGGCACATGCAGTGATGGAGTGATGAAATGAAGAAGTGGCGGAGTGTGACAGAGCTAAGCTCAGTCTAGTTCAGGGTTAGGGAGGAACCAGGGGAGTCAAACGAAAAGGGGAAAGACGAATAAAAGAAGATAAAAAAGGGGAATTAGACGGTGGAGGAGGATTGATTTAAATCTCTATTATATCATCCACAGTGGGGGTTAATAATCCATGAGATATAATGACGAAAATTGTGTTTTTCATTGCCATTTGATAAAAACAATGGTGATTAATGCTTTTTCCATGAAGGCTTTTTTTATGTTTCGCTTTGAACACCCACTAAGCCTAAATCACACATAATCTATCTGGTGAAAAAAGAAGCAGTTTATCATTTGCTTTCTTTCTGGCAGAGCTGGAGAATTCATCGATTGTTCAGGCTCTTGTCCTTTATTTACCGTGTCGACGAGCATTAAGCCTTCACACAGCATGCCGGCACTTTGCAATAAGAATGGCGCTGGTGTGTCATCAAAGTGGCCTGGATAAGAAAACAAGCTTTTTCATTCCAGGCCAAGAAATGAATATCAGAAGCAGGCAGGCAGACTTTCAACACTGTCAGCAAATTTAATAATATCAACACCATGATAGGTTAATTTTGGTTCATTTCAAGGGGAATAACATAGTTTATCTTCATTGTTCAGTTGTCCGTATGTAAACTTATCAGCGTATTATTAACTCTGAGACCCAATAATGTAAGCACCTGGTTACAGGCCGAGTACCATCATTCAGAACATTTATAAATCTTGAAAGTACAAAAAGTTGATTACAAAGAATGATTATTTTCTGTTTCTCCAAGTACGTAAACAATTTTAAGAAATCTGATACAAAAAAGAGCCATATACAGCCATATGCAGATGATAATGTGATGCGTATGCCAGCAGAAAACACTAAATGTACTGGTTTACTAGACAAAATGACCTTTTTAATAATAGATGTGTGTTTTACCATTGGTCATTAGTTGCAGCAATATTATTTTTTCTTCCTCTCTGAACCTCAGAATGAGAGTTTAATTATCAGCTCTCTGAGTGTAAATCACTTTTTAATTTTGTTCTACACTACACTAGTTTAACACCCCTAAGAGAAACCTGGACAAATTAAGTGACTTTCAGCTGCTTCCATTCACTGCCGTTATATTTTACACAACCACAGTGCAACACAATATGATAAAACAAGTTATTCTGGTGACAAAGTCACTGGGAACAACAAGGTGTGATTAAAAACCAGAGGCATGTAGACTGATGATGCTGGTCAGAACCAGAGCACACAAGTGGGCAGTTGAAATGGTGCAGGCAAAACTCAGCACAAACTGCTTTTAATCCCTTGGATAGGGTTCCTGTTTGTTAGGTTTTCAAGATGATGCTGTTAGTTAACTTTTCCACATTTTCATGTGAAGAACTCAAACGAGAGCTGTGGCCTTTCATTGATCATTCACTGCTTAAAGTTGTGAAAAAGACCGTCTCAGACTTAGGATGTAATTTGGTCTATGCACTTTGCAGCTGGCAGATCTGGATGGATTGTTAGTCTTATAAGTAGTTTTAGAAAACACTTTTGTTTGAAGTTAAAAAGCATTTCTATCTTTCCTAATGAAGCTACTGTTGACTGAAACGATTTCCATGTGGCTCCATGTTTCCAGAATAACACCAGCGATTTTTTAGCAATATATTACAGAAACGTCCCATTGTTGCACCTGCAGAGTTCTTACCTTCCAGAACGATTATTTTCTGCTAAACATCTCATCTAGTGTTAATACTTTCAGTCATTGGAGTGTTGAATGTTTTTAGTAAAAACATAAAGCTGAAGCTGCTAGAAAAAAATCACCCTCAATCATTTACTGAATTCAAATTTCCTGAAGAGTGAGAAGACTGTCACTGAAAGTGATGAATACGTAAAAACCCAAATCCACATCCTGCAGACTGGATCCTGCTGCATAATGCTAAGCAGAATGCTATATGTACACGCAGAGTGTGTGAACAAAACACAAAGAATCACGATCCATTAAAAATCCTGTCTGGATGGGAACAGCTTTTTGTTAAATGCATTCGTACAGATGCTGTTCAATCAGACCGCTTGACATGACATTGTTCGTCTGATCTCAGTACATAAAACTGAAAACACAAAGGTTGTTGGTGCCTTTACGTCTCACTGAAACATTCCTCTAGCTGTGCAGAAGAGCGATTCAGATAAAAGTCGTTTATACCTGAATGCTTTCACTAAGCCCTGAACATATGCAACTATTATGACTCATTTACCAACATTAATAAATGTTAAAATGTCACAGACGAATGTACTGATACCGCAAAAAAAAGCGAGCATTCAAGTTCCTTCAAGGTTTTTAACAGCTATTTGGAGATTAACAGAAGAGAATTATTCTTTATTGTCCCACAATAAGGACATCTCTGTGCAACAACAGCGAAGTGACTCACACAAACATAAAATGTAAAACATATTTAAAAACAGAATAAAGAATGGAAAATATTTTTGCAGATATTGCAGATCTCTGAGCAGCTACTCTAAAGACAAAAACAAATGAGATTCATGGGGGTGAAAGCAGCTCAGTGCCTGGATGGAAGAGGAAACCGCAGGTCGATAAAGTGGAACAAAGACTGCAAATGGTAGAAAAAGTACCAATGAAACCATCCAGAACCATTCAAGCTGAACTCGGTACTGAATCACTACCGACTTTTGAAATATCAAAGTGTGATTGAGGATAGCTTTACTAACAGCAGAACATACAAAAAAGGCTAGACTGGAATTAGTCATTAAGCACTTTGCCTTTTTACCACATCAAATCTTTCAGTTGCCAATTCAACCCAACCAAAACAACTGAGCTGACATTTTATCTGCACTCTATTTTTTTATGATTACCCAGACATTTTAGCGCCTTATCATTTAATTTGATTTGTTGATTACAACAACAAATGTTTTATTTTAATTATCTGAGTTTGTCGGAATCGTAAACAGCGGATTAGTGAGGTATTAAATCAAAGCCTTCTCCACTGTTCTTACTAAGCTTGGCAAAGCATCGACAGAGGAATAATTTTGTGCTTCAGATGGAAACGCATTACTGAAGGGAGGTGAGTTGTGGGAAGAGAGGAGGCGTCTCACCACAGATCAGCCTCTCAGATACACCTTGAAACCCTCATGACAACAAATTAACAGCTTTTACAACGGGATGCAAATTGTGAAAACTACTCCTTATTTTCTTGACAAGATGCATTGAAAATAGTCATCTACACTATTATGCAAGTGATGTTTCCTCAGATTTTCTTAAATGGTCAATGCAAATGATGGTCAGTATCATTTTCAAGTCATGAATTATTACAACACAAATCAAATTTGAACAAAGCTCCCAATGAGAACAGTATTCAAAAATAAAAAACTCAAAATGCTTTGTACCAAATTATTATGCACAGCAGATTTTCTAAACATTTTATGGATTATAAAGAACTGCAAACGCTCATTTTTTGAATGTGCAGCATTAAGTGGACACATTTACTAAAATCAAAAGCTGTTTCAATGTAAAACATCTTAACACTTACATGTTAACATGGGACCTTCTTTGATATCACTGCACAATTCCTGCATCATTGAACTTGTGAGTTTGTGGATAGTTTCTGCTGAATATCTGCAGGATGTCAGAAAACCTTCCAGATCTGTTCTGATCTGAACTGATCCCACCCTCAGATCTCCTGCTGGAGGAAACTCTCTTCACAGTACAATCATAGTTCTTCAGTTTTCGTTAAAGATCTAACGTTTTCATATCTTGTCCACCGCACTACACTAACTGATGATTTTCATCAGCAGAGATTCTTTCTCTTTCCAATATTGCTTGAAACCTGAGGCCTGCTTAATAATGTGGAACATCCTTCTTAAGAAGATTTCCTGTAATTGAGCTCAGATGACAAACTAATCAACCCAGAACTCTGAAATTAATTAGAGATTCAAAGAGCCCCGACACATCCATGAATTTAATAGCGCAACAAAAAATTTTATCTTTATGACACCTAAATCAAATTTGCATAATAATTTGGAACACGATGTATTCATGATTTTTCCTCAAAAGTACGTCTGAGTTAATACTGCCAGCTCTGAATCCCTCTATTTAGGTACCAGCTGCAGAGCTGCACGACATCGGTGAGGAAAAAATAAATCAAGAAAAATAGAGAAATCCAAGTGTGAAATGAGAACGTAAGCTCGTTGTTGTCCGGCCGTCGAGACGAGACGACGGATGGGGGTGTGAATGGACAGATGTGGGGATGAATGGATGGACAGGAAATGAAACTTATAATCCAAGTGAAGACGTTTGGAGGTCTGACAGGAGCAGATATATGACCTTGGCGGAGACAAATGAACGGAGGAAGAAAGCGCCGGACGTCGAGCGTTATGAAAAAGGCGACGTGTCAGCGCGGCTGAAGCTGAGATTTTTTAAAATGAAGGAGTGTGAAAACAGGATGAGGAAGGAGGAGAGCAGCTGCGTGAGCAGAGGTGAGAGTTTCCTCTGCAGCGGCTGAACTGTCGCTGCTTCACTTCATCCATCCTGGTTAAACAGACAGATGGGGATGAATGAAGAGAAGACGCAGGAGGTGAAGAAAGAAGAGAGGAGACATTAGAGGAAGACAGGAGGAAGGAGAACTCTGCGTCTCTCCTCCCTCTCTCCTGTCCTTTAATAAAGCCGATGAAGGGTCATGTAAACAGAGCAGAAGGCATTTGGTTGAACCAGTTTTAAATATCACAGCAAGTCAAAGATGGATTATTGATTCCTGAGCAACATGTCAATGTTTTTCTTCATTTTACTGCTCAGTGGAGGAAAAAAGTAATAAAAATGAAGAAATCTAATATAACAGCAACAAGATATATGCAGAAACACACAAACAACTGTTTAATTAACTATTGACAGATGGAAAGTTTCCCTTTCTTTGGATTATCTGCTGAACTGAGATTAGAAATCAGCTTTTTACCATATTGTTTCCCAGAAATGCATAACCTTTTTGTCAGGAGGAATACGTTATTACTTCATTTTACCTCCTGGAAGTTTTCTTTTAGGGACCAGGCTGCATGATGAATCAACCTGTAACCTGATTCTTTCAGATACTTTCCCAGGAAGTTATTTTTCTAGTATTTATAAGACACTTTTTGCTAAAATCTGACATTTTGTATAAATATGCCGACACATTTCACTCCTCTGACCAGCGCTGTTGAAAATGGCCTTCATCACATTTCATTGTCTTCAAATAATCTCAGATGAAGAGTCTGCAGCTGTCTAGATTCAGTGTTTATAACTGTAAAGATGTTATGTAAAAGGTGTGAATACATATCAAATATTATTTTATTAGTTATGATTTTTTTCTGCTATTTTTGGACTAAGTGATCTTTTAAAATGACCCACAACTAAATTGTGATTAGTTCCAACCTTCAGACGGTCAAACCTCATTAGACGGATTCTGATTGCTTTGAAAATAATTTACTTCATTAATGAGACTGATAAGAATCTTTAATACACAAACGTAATCAAGCAGCCCTACAATTATGATCCACCATTTTTGAAGTTTATTGATTCCTGGATTAATATGAGGTGATGCTTTTCCAAAATGTACAGGGTTTTCTATTATGTACTTTCAGAAAGTTTATAGTTATCTTTTTATGAACTTAAATGGTAGCGTCTATTTTTGGAAATCAATGTTAACGTTATTTCCTGAAATTCACTTTGTTTTAGTTTCAGTCAGTTATCACTTTGTCTGATCTGTGCATGTCGTGTCAACAATAAAGCTCAGAAAAAGTATTAATGCAAATACTTCCTCTGTGAGACTTTAGAAGCTTAAATCACAAGCAGCTTCCTGTTTCCACAGGAAGCTCTAAGAGAAAAGAGTAAAGATTTTTCAGGAACATAATTAAAATAACTTCATCGCTACTTGCTGGTGTCAAATTTCTATTTCTAGTTAAGATTATGTTTGCTTGGGAGTTGCTAATGCACTGGCTGGTGTTTAATCTCTGCAGGGAGCCATTTAAATCCTAATTATCTTCCACTATAAACGTAATGACCTTTTTTTTTACTGAATCTCTGATAATCAGTTTGGGATCCGAGTTCTGTGACTGTCTTAGTTTTGAGTATTTTAGTTGGCAGCGAAACTGTAATTCACAAAGAACAGAAGTTCAAAGCTGTGTTCATACCAACAGGATAGATGGATCTGCTCATCTGCTGATAAATGGGAGATTTTAGAAACCCAACTCTGAGTCCATGTTAGAGCTATCTTTAACGTGGTGCAGTGGTTCTTCAGGGAACGTCTTTCTGTTCTATAGCACTTTATTCAAATGACTGCATAGCCTCTGCACGCCATCAAGTGCTGCAGAAGTCTGTTAACCGCTCACTTGTTATGGTCAGGTGTGTTTGGCAGAAGGGAAACACCTAAAACATGCAGGTCAGTCGTCCCTGAGGACCGGAGTTGAGAAGCACTGATCCAGTGGATGAACAAGTAAGATAAACAGTGGCATGTACTTTACTTTGGGTAATTCTGCCTTCAGTCTGAAAAAAAAACAGACATTAGTGAAGACAAGAACAAAGCTGTGAAGTACTCCCCTGTTTCATTCAAGGTAAAGTAATGTAATGTTTTAGTTGGGCAGAAAGCAAAGTACTGTCCTATACCAATCCCTGTCCAGGTTTAGTCCTGGTAAAGTACAATCCTGTGTTTGTTGTCCTGGTTCACTTCAGGTAAAGAACTGTCTTGTTTCAGTATAGGCAATGTCCTGACATGGTTCAGTTTGGGTAAGTTACAGTCATTTTTTAGTTGAGGAGCGTTTTACTCTGGTTCATAGTAAAGAATTGTCCGTGTTTAGTCCTTTTAGAGTACGATCATTTCTTAGTTAAAATACTCTTCTGGTTCAGTTGGGTAAAAAACAGTAAGTTTTCGTTAAGTACCGTCTTGTTTTATCCCAGGTAAAGTGTTGCCATGTTAGGTAAAATACTGTCCTGTTTCAGTCCTAGTAAAAGTACAATCCTGGTTTGTTCTGGGTCCAGGTAAACTGCTGCCATGTTTCAGTCCTAGTAAAGTACAATCCTGGTTTGTTCTGGGTTCAGGTAAACTGCTGCCATGTTTCAGTCCTAGTAAAGCCCTGACATGGTTCAGTCTGTGTAATGGACTGACCTTGGAGTAAAAGAGTTATGTCACACTGAGGTAACCGGTTTAGACAGTTTTAAGCATTAACATCAAAGCTTCATGGGTTAATCTATCTGAAGCGATAAAACGGGTAACGTGCAGTCAAACAGAAAGACAGAGGGCAGAACATGGCGGAGGAACACTTTGATATGACATTGAGTGGAACATGATCTTCAGTGTCTTCGTGGCCAGAACTCTCTGTCTCCTGTGGAATCTAATAAAGTGACATCTGCAGTCCTGATGCTTTTAAATTCACCTGCTTTTCCTCGTCTGGAGTAACAAATCCAGCATTGGGTTTTTTAAAGGCTGATTTTTACCTTCCCACCGCAGAGATAGGAGTGCGGCTCCGTGCATCCTCAACACAAACAAAGACACAAGCACAAACACACACCCATCCTCCAGTCCGCCCACACACTCTTCGGATCATGCTATTCATTTCATCTTTGATTCCCTTTGCAGAGATGATGAGTTGGAAACATGAAAGAAATCCAGTGAACTGAGGAGAGAGCCATTCTCTCGCTCCATCTCCCCGTCTGTCCTTTACTCCCCATTTCTCCAATCGTTTGTTTGCTTCTCCCCCTTTCATTACTCTGGCCTCTGTCTTGTTTCCTCTCTCTTTCTTGTTCTTCATGTATCAGTGATTATCTCGTTTTCCACCTCTCCGTCTCCATTTTATCTTTCTCCTCTACTTACATCATGGTCAGCATGATCCTCCTCTCCCCTTCATACATATCTTTCTCCTCCTTGCATTGTACTTCCTCCTCTCTCTGTTTGTCTGCCCTTCCCTTCTCACTCGTTTTCTCACTCCCCTTTCCCCGGGGTTCTGCCAGATAGTGGAAGCTGCCACTTAGGAATGACGAGGGCGGCGAAGCGGTGGATTAAACACTGAATGAGCCACAGGATGCTTGGAGTCGAGGCAGGAGAACACTTTCCTGCAGTAACGCACAACGTGGCATCGCGTCGGCTTTAGTTTCCGGGATCTATTCTTAGAAACAACAATATCTCCTTACTTTCCTCCCGTCTACCTCTCCAACAACCCACGAGGGGTTTCTCTGCCTCCATCGTCTGACCCACTGCTCTCTCTCCTTTCTAGGCCCATCTGCCCTTTTCCCTGCCTCAGCCTCCCTTGCTTCATAAATCTCCTCGGCTCTCATCACTAAAACTTCATTAACGAGCTCCAATTAAGGCCTGCTAGATTAGTGGTTGCCATGGTGATAAGGCTGGTCGTACCATTGCCGGGTCAGGAGACATGACAAACCAGGAGGAATACAAACGGAAAGGATGGAAGAGAAAGAAAACTAGAACACGACAGAGCAAATAATTACTGGATGTGGTGTTAAGAAAAGATTATGGTCCGTTTATTAGAAGAGAGATTAAAGTTTGATCAGCTACACTGTAAAAACACAAAATCTTACCAAGAATTTATGGACTAGTTTCTACTGCAACTATTTTAATACAAGTGTTATAAGATAAGCTTAGTTTATGTCAGTAATAGCAGATAATTTCACTTATAACAAGACATTTTCCCCTTGGTGTAAGTGAAATAATCTGTCAATGGAACTAAGACTTTTTCATCAATATTAAGAACTTACTGACTTAAAACAAGTTGCCGTATATCGGTGAAAACCTACTTCTAATTTAGTTTTGTCCTGCTTCAAGTTTGCTAAGATATTTGCACTAAACTATATTAAAATTACTTGCATGGAGAAATTTTCCTACACAGCTGCTAAAGCTTTCCGTCTCAACCGAAACAGCTCACAGAAATATGTAAAAGAGCCAGGAAGCGAAGCTTTAGACAGGATCACATCCAGAGGAATGGGTTTCAGATTCAAGAGGTTCGGCTTGGTGATGTGTGTGCGGCTCACACACACACACCCACACACACGCAGCTTGTCCTAATACAGCTTGTTACGTATTTAGGATTGGCACTTTGGTGTTCTGTTTGGCAACATTTTGAATTCTGCTGGTTTGATCTAAGTTATGATTGGTGTTGGGGTATTTATGTTTTATGAGGAGTTTCCTGCTGTGCTGCTTAGTCATGTTCTCCCTCTGGAAACCAGAGAGCCCTGAGCCATGAAAACCTGAACAGCCAAGATATTTGCGCTAAACTGTGGTAAACTGGAGAGCAGCTGGACATGGCTTGCAGTTGAAACTGCATGAAAAGTCTCTACATTGTTTACTCTAACAATGAATGCAAATTAATGCCTCAAATTAAAAAATTATGCCTCGGTTTCCTTTTACATTGGAAATATTCTCTACTTTGAGATGACTTTTTATACCAAATCCAAACATTAAAGTATGAAATATTCTGAAAATCTTTTCAAGGCTTTTTTTCATGTCATAATTAAATATTTTTGAATATTATTCCATCGATACGTGAATTTAAGGCATCACTTTATTTGAAGGGGTTTACATAGGACTGGTATTACATTGTCATAAACATGACATAACTCTCATAAACATGAAGGAGTCTTTATGACTGTTACTATTGTCATGAATGCAAAGGTGATCTTTTAATGGATTTTAGTAGAAGTTTTAATGTAACTTTGCATTAAAAGTGTCATAATATACCAAATAAGGCAACGTTGACACTTTTAACGGGCAACTTATGGTGCAACTTTGCACCGTAAGTGTTGTTACTTAATGACACTTCATAACAAACATTTATTCAGACTCCTTCATGTTCCTAACAGGTGTTATGTCATGTTTATGACAGTCATGTCAGTCTTCCACACCCTTTCAAATAAAGTGTTACTGAATGTAATTATGCTAAATCCAGCCATTGTAATTATTTAAAAGAATGATAAGCAGTTTGACAAAAACTCTTTCATTTTTCTCTTGATTTCCAGTTCCTTTTTTAATGAATAAACTAATCATAATTAGACTGTCCGTTATTGCATTGTGTCACATCACAGAGTGCGTAGAAGGTTGTTTCATTTATGTAAACCAATAGCCCAGAGATGGGGTCTTTCCGGTAATCAGCCGTCCTCCCCTCACTCACATGTATTTATTCCACAGTTCTGCTCTGACGGCGAGGGCTGAATGTGGCACTCAGGCCCCGGGGAAGCCGAGCTGAGAGCAGCAGGGGAGATAACTAAAATAGCCGCCGTAAAGCCGTAAGAGCCAATTTAGGCCAGGCAACGGCGCCTGAACAAATCGGGAGTCGCGCATCTCTGAAAGGGAGAGAATGAATTTAAATATGACACAATTTTAAGAGGACACAATGATTTTAAGGTGAGAACTGAAAATGAAAATGGGACTAAAAAAAAAAGAAGCTTTTTTTTTCTGGGGATTTAAAATGGATTAAAGCATGCCTGGTGAAGCTGCCAGCGTTTTCTCCTGCGCCGCCATGACACGCAGCGGCCTGTGAGTCACTGGAAAAAACGCAGAACAGCTCCAACACTTTGGGCCGCGGCCCCCGGGACGCCGTGGTGGGATTGAAACAGTTTGAACTTCTGTTGGCACTTAGAAGGCAAGTGAGAATTTTTGCTCCCATTTATCCGCAAGGCTGAACATGCATCATCAACAAGGCAGAAGCCGAGCGGACGGTTCTAAACGGTTCTGATGAGAAAGACGGACATTTAAAGACGACAGAAGAGGAAAACAAACATCTGCTCTGGAGAGAGCGAACAACAACATGATGGTTAACGCTGTTCCAGACAGCAGGTCCACAACAAAAGACATCAACAAAGAGACGTCTGGACCACCATGCTTTACTGCAACGTCAGCACACACACATTTTTATGTCTCTGTTGGCTTCCATCACAGGGAAGGCTCTGTGTGGGCGGTGATTCTCAGTGAGAAACTATGAAACTATGACTCTGCATAATTTATATGTATAAAAAACTAATATGCAGCAGCCGGTTCAACTAATGCATCCAAAGTACCACATAAACTTCAGGTTATGAGGTTTAATGTTGAAACGGTCGGACCGCTCGGAGCCTCGCAGACACTTTCAATAAAGATTAAAACTTTAATGCATGGGCCAGAAATGTATTTTTTTTTCAAATCCAAGTCAAAACTCAAGCTAATGAGGGCCAAGTCAAAGTTTCTATCAACTGAAAAACTTTTTCTCATCAAATGAATCCACCTTCACATCACTGCAGGTCAGGAATTCAGACTTTTACAGAAATTATCACATAATATTTAATATTGATTTTTTTTATTATCATTTAACAGCTGTATTTTTATCATTTAGCATTTGATTTACTATAAAAATCTGTTAAATAATAATTTATAATATTCTGAAACGTAATATTTACCCTAAAAGGCATAAAAACAGGCATTTATGCTCACAGAAAAAATAATAGAGATTAAAAGCTGCTAATGTTTAATTTCTGCTTTTTAGTGTTTGTAATGACTAAATTAGCAGCTGTTTATTCCTGTGTCCATATTCTCATTTGATTATTTATTGCACTAAATCTTTTTTTGAGGGCTTTCATATCTTGAATGTTTCTAATAGTTTCTAAATTCACATTTAAAACCTTCCTTCTCAATTATAAACAGCAAAGACATTGATTTCTGAAGTGTAGAGCACAATAATAAGAACAAGACAAAGTACATAGCGTGTTAAGCTTATGAGTAAATGGAACAGGAAGTGCTTTTATTTTGACTTTAAAAGCAGGAAGTGTTCTTGTAATGCAGCTCGTTTAGCAGCAGAGAATATTGGCTAAAGTTACATTTATTTTGTTCTGAAGGTCAATTAATACAACATCCAGCTGGAGAGGCATCCATGTGGTCATTATTATGAAGCTACAACTAACATGTACAGATTATGAGCCACTAACATCCCATAATAATCAACTGGCTAATAAAGTGCATCTTTTCACAATAAAACACGTGCAGCAGGCTCCAACTTCCTTTCACTCGTTATATTATGAGATAAAAACTAGAGCCTCAGACCAGGAGTCCAAGTCTTGACAAAGAGAACCAAATCAAATCTGAAGTTTTAGTTTTGTTTCTTACCAAAGCTCAAGTCTGAGTCTCAATCTGGTCTCACTGGATACCAGTAACCTCGCTGCAGGCCATTGAAGCTACAGTTTATGATTAAAAAATAAAACATTGAATCTATTTACATGAAACAAAAGCTTGTCCGTTTTTTCTTAAAATCTAATTTTGTTCCTTTCGAAAACTGAGTGTCATCTCCGTTATTGAACTGGACAAATTCCCATCCCCATCTCTGAATTACCAGCATATTAGCTACATCTGACCCAATATAATTCTATGTGCAATATTCTGTAATATTATGTTACTTTTACATTATTTACCACAGGTACACTATAATAATAAGATTTTTGTGAGTCATGAAGCATCTTTGCTTGGCTTCGTACTCGTCTGTTGTATCAAATCGCCCTGAATCGTATCCTGTTGAACGAAAACCCCCTGAATGTCACTGATTCCTGGTTGAGAGATAAACTTTCATATCAGTGGAGCTTTAATGCATTAGATGCATGGAGACCTTGAAAGTCGATATTATGAAATCTACAGTGGATTGTAACTGAATTTAATGAGTTCTTCATATTTTCTGCATCATTAAAACCAACAAGACGGCACATTTTGATTGTTTTCCGAAGTGAAAAGATCCGACATTTAAAACACATTTAATGTTTCACCTTATTGCATAACTGGGTACGGAAAAGTTTGGGGCATATGTGAGGCACCAACTGACCCGGTGACGTCTGCAGATCGCTCATCAGAAGCCCCACGCTCCTCCGTCTTCCTCTGACTAATAACATCACAGAAAAAGCTTTTCCCAGTCAGAATGGGAACTTATTTCCTTTTTCTGTCCGGCTTTCATTGCAAATTAAGCAGAAAATAATATTTCGCTGGAAGGAAGACATTCTCACTCAACATTCAAAGCAAATATTTGAACACTGCTGTTTTGATCAAAGCGTGGCACAAGTTAATTTATACCTCATTAGGCTTGAACATCTAAATAAATACATTTTTAATTAAACATTTACAGCCCGGGTGATTTGGGATCTGGATGAAAAATATTCAAATTTGCGAGGACCCTTCCACCAACAGAGAGACATGTAATTATCTGTCCCTGTTTTATGTGGTGGGACATCTCAAATACTGGGCGATTCGGTGAATATAAATAAGTAATCTCCAGCCGAGCGCTTTGAAATGTGCCTGGAAGAGCGAGAATTGAAAATACACATGGATAAATGTTGACATTTGAGATGGTTGTTTAGATTTGCTGCACCGCTGACCAGAAAGCAGGCTGGAAATCAACAGGCGCAGGACGTTTGTGTACCTTCACTGTTTGTTTTTCCACCTGTTCCTGTTAGCCAGGAAGGCAGGAGATGCCAGGGAGGAACATGTCACCGAGGTCTCTGCACACACAGGCCACAAACACACAAAACTGTGGGAGCTGCTGCATTCTGACTTTATAAAGATACAAGGAAAACGACAACTAGTCCTGTCGAGACAACACATTTTGCTGGATGATAAATTGTCCCAGAAATTATTGCAACCAACTGATTTTTTGTCTTTTAGATTAAAAGCTGACGTGAGATTATGTTGTTGCAATAAAAAAAATCATATTTTATGGCCTTTTCAATCCATTCTACAGCTGATGAAGTTAACCATCATTTTTGGATTATACGTCTTCAAAAGGGAAGGATGTTTCAGATACTTGAGTCAAAATATGAAAACACAGTTTGGTTTTATTTCAAGTGAACTAAGATATTTACATTAGAAACTAGACCCACAGTATTTGGTAAGATTGAGTGTTTTTGCAGTGAAAGCGGTGCGACATCATGAGGTCGATGCGTAATCTGAAGTCAATGTCAAAGAAATGTTTTTAGCCAAGTTCGTTTGGCTTCTCCTGGGACGCTGACTGCTGGCCAGATGAAACCAGTTGGACGGATATTAGAGGGGAAGATGGCGCGTCACGCTGAGTGTGTATGTCCCTCTCACATTAAGTGTGGTGAAGATCCGGCCACTGACACGCTGACCGTGTCTTACACGCCTCCCTGCACATCAGTGACAGCGCCAACTCTCTCACCTCTCTCTCTTCATCCATCCATCCGTCTCCGTCCTGCGCTTGCCGTGTCGCTCTCTCTTTCTTTCTGGCCTCAGGAGATAACTCTGACACCTCTGGGATGGATGCTCCCTCTCTCTCACACACGCACACACACATGCACTCTCACCTCCTCCTCCACACACGTATACATGCGCCGATAAGCGGCCCCGGCGCTCGCTGACTGACTCTCATACATGAGGTGAAATAAGCTTGGTGTGAGTTCTGAGCGCCAGAGGAGCGCTATCTCCACCTCCATAGTCTGGAGCTTGTTGTACAGCAGGGGAATAATGGGCTATAACTCACCGCTAAGCTGCACTGGATTACAGTCTGGGGACGGCAGCATGGTGGGACGTGTGTGTGTGGAAGTGTTGGTAGATGGTGGAGCAGAAATTGGTGCTAACAGCAGAGGAGGGCAGCTAACTACTACTAATGTGATTATTTTTGTGTTAATGTTCTTATTTAAAGGTTCAAACTGAAGCAGTTTCCTTTTCATGATCTTTCTGCTTGAATCTGCACATATTTAGCCGTTTGCTTGTTCAGAAAAGAAATTTACACTAAATATATTATGAGGGAACAGTTTAAGATCCCCACAGGGGCAAACTAATATTTAGCTGAAGTGTTTATGGTGGTTTTTTAGTGCATCGATGTAGCCTTGCAGCGAAGCAGCCTGGATTCAGCTGGGTCAGGGTTTGTTCATGAAAGTTTTCTGTCTTTAACAGATGAAGAACGTGTAAAGGTAGATTTCTTTAATCTTCCTGTCCTTTAGTATGTCCTGCTAGGTGGCCAATCTGCTGCAATTTGCTACATTAAATTACTTTATTTAGATTGTAATGCAGAACTGAGCAAAACTCCAGCTAACTTAAGACAAAAGCCATAGTGCCGTCTGAAGCGGTTTCCTTTTTGTAAACTTTATGCATGTGTCTCACATATATTGTAGTTTGCATGTCCAGAAAACAAATGTAAACTAAATATATTATGAGGGTTAGAGTTACAGTGATCGGCGTCCAAAAAGAACTAAACTGTTTTAGAAATTAAGCTAATCTGAAACAAAGTCATAACCAATTCAATTTATTTATATCACCTTACCTTTCAACAAAGCAGACTAGATTCAGCTGTCATGCTTTTTTTTTTATCTGTCTTTAACAGATAAATGCTGTGTAGATTAATTCGGTCAATGTTTTGCAGAGGTAAAGGTAGATTTATTTAGTCTCACTGTCCTTTAGTGCCCTGCTGTTGCCTGAATGTTTGCTGTATTAAATTTATTTTATGTCATAATGCATGGCTGAGGGAAAACTCCTACTAGCTTTAATTTAGGTAACAGCTTCTGACGTTTATTTTTTGAGACTCAAGTCAAAAGCCTGTGGTCACAATGACACGACAAAAATATATTTTACAAATATTCACATAAAAGATGAAAAAGGTCAAAGGGTCGCGTGCAGGTGAGGTTCTTTTTGTGTGCAAATATTCCTGTCTTTCCATTTTAGCTTGATTGCTCTGAAGCTGCTGCATATTTCCAGATGCGCACACACACACACACACCCGCACACACACCACTGGGCAGCAGACTCCAGCAGACACCTGCTCCCTTGTCTGGACCTGTTGTGAACTGGTGAGGAGAAGCTCAACTGCTGTGACAAGCAAAACACAACAACAGCAATCCGCTGGGAGAAAGAAGCAAGTGGAGCGACAGGCGGACGGGGAGGAGAGGAGGGGGAAGCGGAGGAAGAGCCGCCAGCTGGGATGCAGGTGGGTGCAGATTCTGCTTATTTGGATAATGAACATTGAAGGAGGGAAGCAATGAGGAAGATGGAAGGAAGAAAAGAAAGAGAGAAGAACAACAAATGTTGAACGGTTGAGGTTATAAAGTCAGCAGGTAAATCCAGGAGGGAATGAAAGGATCGACCCGGAGCTGAGCTCATCTCTGCAGCCCAAACTGACCCCCTGACCCCATGACCCCACTGACTGACAGAAAGCTGGTCACTAACTTAGTGTTCGGTTTTTGCTGCTATTTGCATAACTAATTATAAATACCAATAATCTGCTGATCAGGGTCAAACAGATAACATGAATTCATCACTGGTTTGTGAACCGACTGTAAAGTTTGCCAATTAAACAAAAAGATAGTTTTTTGATAAAAGGTTTCAAAGCTAGGATGAGGTGACCTTATCAGAACTGTTTTATTTCACCAAACTGCAGCGGAAACACTTTGTTCATGAGTCACATGATCAACAACCAGAAGTTGCCACTGGTGAGGAACACAAAGAAGAAGAAGAGGAAGAAAAAAGAAGAAGAGGAAGAAAAAAGAAGAAGAGGAAGAAGACAGGATGTAGTTGGAGGATGATGGTGAGTCACGCTTTTTAATGACTTATTGCATGAACAAACAAATTCATGTCTAATTTTAACTGTATTTCTTATTTAATGTAAACACTGCATTGATGATTTTTGTTTTTTTTACATCGGTGGTATATTGACAAAGTTTTGAGTGCATTTGTAAAGGAAATGCATCTCGGGAAGCCAGATGTTTCTGATCAAGTTTGTCCTGCAAACTTGTTGCAGCAGAAAACTCTTGACAATTATTTATTACTGAATTCTGACACTTCTGGTTCCTAAAAAAACTTGGACATAATACATACCACAGTGTCCAGTAAGGCTGATTTTTTACCTTCAATGCTTTTTACAAATATCAAGCTTGTATAATATCTCAAAAATGTGAATTATGACCTGAAAACAAAGCAGAAAAACTAGCAGACATTTTCCTAACCCGAGAACTTAGTGAGGATTTGGAGGCAGGTTCATGTAGACTAAAATAACGGATGATAATAATTAAAATATTCTGAGTGCCATATCTAATGTTTAGTTGTTTTTTGTTGCTAATTTAAAACCACACAATAAAAGACCAGGGCTTCAACAGTAGAATCAGACTCTGTTCTTATCTGGCTCTTTGTTTTAACATGGCCTCTGATTCAGTGTGTTTGTACACACCAATCACAGGGTCAAAAACTCTGGTCAGGGTTGTCATTAACCGACTCTGCCTGTTGTTAAAACCAGAGTTCATAAATTAGATTGGTGATGTTAAGACATGTTAGCAGAAATAATGAGACAAACACTGTAATTTGAGTAGTTAAGCCGTGTCCCTGCACTGCGATCCTATCAGCGGCTCAGAATACAACAGAGAGGCTGATTCACTCAAAGACGATGTAACTAAACTGTGTTGGCTCTTTTTTCATTTCATGTGTTTTTGTGGTACAGATGGAATATCTACTTGACACGTTATTGGCTGGTGTTTGCAAAGCAGCCAATCCAGGGGTACCGTTCAGCTTCCTTGGTGCTGATTGGTTGTAGCCCAAATAGACAAAATCCTATTGTTACATAATCTGGTGCAACATTATGCAAAGATTCTGACTGCCTGGTCTACACTACGATTCATTTAATAACAGCTGCAGCGTATTGAAATGTCATTTCCAAATGAACAGTTGTGTCTTTAATATGGAATAAGACTGAAGTTTCTGCAGAAATAATTTAGCCTTTCAGATGGAGTTGAAAGTGAAAGACATCCTTCAACAACAGAAGGCCTGAAGTTCCTCAAATGAACTTCATTTCCTAATGTTTGAACTTAGGTAATATAGTTTTAAATAAGCTGACATGTCAGGACAGGAAACAGAGTGAAGGTAGTTTTAGGTCGATGTATCGCAGCTGCAGAGCCTTTTGTCGACTTTTCAGTCTGAAAATGTGGGATGAAAAACTCATTAACTTGACTGGAGACTAAACTAAAGATCTGTTCGATGATTCAAACAGCACATATAACATTTTTACCAAACAGTTCAGATTTTTATAGCCTGTATTGTACCATTTTGCTGCAAACATTCTGTAGTGAAGCAGTGTTTTTCTTTTTCATCACTACATTAATTGTTATAGCAATTACCAGTTATATTTGGAGCATAAAGAAGAAAAACTGCTCTAGTCACATATCCAACAGCAACCAAACCTGTTTGGCTTGAATCGAGCTCTTTAGAGAGGCGGAGCACGGATTTAGCAAGAAGCAGAAGAAGAAAGAGAAGAAGACGAAGAAGAACAAGACGAAGACGACGTGCTCTAACAGACGGTTGAAGCACCTGCTTCTCTTGTCTCTCAGGTGATTAATGCTGCATTTATTCTGTGGTCATAAACACAAAAAAATGTGTTGTTTTCATCTTGTTTCACCTACATGTGTTAAATAATCCTAATCAAGTAAATTCCTCTGTGTTTCTGCTAGACTGACAGATATGAAGCTCTAATTTTACTCCTCAGATATTAAGAGCCACACATCCAGATATATTTGAGAATCTGCTGCATTAATTATGACCATTTCATCGAGAAGTTGTACATGCCCAGAGCTGATGAAAGTGTGGTGCTAAACTCCCTGAACATCCCTGTAACCATCAGCTATTAAATTCCCTTTTTTATTTCAGCATCTTTTAGAAACTCTCTGCAGCTTGTTGAGTTGTGAATCCAATTAAGTGCAATCACCTGAAGGTGTTAAGCAAATGGACCAGATCTAACTGGCTTTGCAACAATATTTCACAGATATCTGCCGGCTGTTTTAATGGCAGGTCAAACAGTCCGTTTCTGGACAAACCAATTCTCACGTCGTAGCAGAAATAACTGTTTTAGATCTCTCTCAGCGGCGACATTAACTGCCGTCGAGCCGCAAATGTCGCATTTTTCTGTTGCTCACACAGAAGAAACTCCTTATTTTCCTAACAGTTCAGCCTCTCTTCTGCCTTTTTAGCTTTTGCATCTCATGCAGAGTGACAAGCATGTGTAGGCTGGCATTTATGAGTGCTGTTTCATTAACTATTTATGGCTAATTGTAGGTGTTAACAGGGTGGGATGTGCAGAACTCGTCTGGAAGATTGCAACCTGATTAAACATGACAAGTGGAAACCGGTGTAATTAAAGTTCACACTCGAGGCATGCATTGCTCTCCAAACTTTTGTTTAAATAATAAAAAAAATATTAGAGTTGAGGGTTGAAGCATTTCATTTGCGTCTTATACTGGTGAAATCGTACTGGAGAAGTATATTTAAAAAATGCTGTAAAATGAACAAAAAAGTAAAAGTAATGCAGATCGTTTGAATCTTACTAGCACAAATCCTCACTTCTTCTCTCCAAAGTTCTGCTGAAGATGTTCAGCATTTCCTATGAGACTTCACATCTTCTGACCTCCAAAAATCCTGACCATAAAAATAAAAAGTTCTGGGTCTAAAGATAAAACTTTGTGTGGGGATGGAAGTAAATGCTTGAGTGAATCTGTGCAGGAAGAAGTTTTACGATGTTCCTGGTGAGATAACTGTAGGAGGAAGATTAAGATGTGCACAAACAACGTGTTGGCCCGAGGTCCGTCTGGTTGAAGGAAATTCATCTTTCAGGAAAGGGTCAGCACTTCAAAGAGGAGATCAAAGGAAACAACCAAATAAAAACTGATTGAAGGATAGTCAGACGAATTGCATTATGAAAAGAAATAGACTGGTAAACAGAATGTTATGATGTCTAAAGGTTGGCCTAAATTCACCCAGACGCCGATAGGAAAAACAACTCCCAAAGAGACCAGAAAGGAAATCTATTTCATCCGTCCATCAACTGTCTTCTAAATGAGGTTAAAAACATCTCCAAAAGGTTAAAGGTAAAGAACTCCAGCAAACAATGTCAACCTGTGCACAGCAAGTCTCTATGGCAACCATTGGATACTAAATTTGTTACAATGATGAGTTTTTTCTGTCCAAACATAAACATAGAGCTACTAAACTCTACTTGGATACAAATGGAACTGAGTCCTCTGATCAGCTGAGCCTAAAGGTGTTTTTACACCTGATGCTCTGTTAGACTGTGTTCGGTTTGCACTGTCAAGAGACCCAAACTATTTATAAACCTGTTCCCCTCCTCGCCTGTGGTGGCGCTGCACCAATAACAACTGAAGGGAAAACCTCAGAAGAAGACATGAGAGCAAAAATGTTAATTAATTTCAGTGGTTTTAGGATTCCTCTCTTGTCTTTTTCAAAAGATCAAATGCCATTTCTCCCAACATCACTAGACTCAAGTGTTTGTTTTGTTTATGTTTACCCAGAATGCCCTGCGCTACAGTCCGCTTCCTCCTTTTGAAGGTCTCTTGCATCCACATATGCATCCAAACTGCACCAGAATTCACTTTAATCAAACCGTAACGTAGGTTTGCAGGTAGAACATAGTTCACTTTTTCCATGACACATTCGCACCTCACCAAACGAAGCGAACCTTTAAGGCAAACGAACTTTAGTTGGATTAAAGAGGACTAAACAGGTTGGTGTGAATGAACTGTGAGATTTTGCTTTTTGACCAGAAACTGCAGGTGGATCTGCATAGATACAAGAAGAAGCCTCTACTGCGGACTGCTAAGTGTGCTGAGGATCTAGGACGCTATGGGCCTGCCTTTTTCCAAAGGTCTTGGGAACTTTGTTAAAATGCATAGACTCTAATAAAAAGTTGGGTTCTCAACACGGAAATTGTTCTTCAAAAACACAATCTGCCATCTTGACTCCTCTCAGCCCCTAAATCTAAATCCCACAGACCACCTGTTGGCTGGTTTGGTGACGGGAGACCATAACCCAGAACTCCTGTTGATGTGCAGCAGAAAAATGAAAAAACCTCCCTCTTTACAGTCCAACCTTATGAGATATTAGGAGAAAGCAAAGTACAGCCTGTGTGGAAGGTACAGCGAGTTGCGGTGCCAATAATTGTGAGGGGTGCAGGAGATGACTGTTTAAACAGAAACCCAGTATTTTTACTGGGATATGCATCTTTCAAAGTGCTGTAAGTATAGTTTGGCCTGCAGAAGGTGAAGTGTCTGTTTGCACCAGAAACAAATTGCTGCCTCTGCAGCTCGACAAGGAGGAAGAGCGAGACTGCAGCCATTGCACCTTTTCAATACTCAATGGTTCTGATGCGTTTCCCCCCCGGTTGGAAAAACCCCTCTGTTCTGAAGGCTCTGGACATGGAGTCAGGTTTAACTGGGAGAGAAAGAAAATGTTCATGTCTCAGCTCTCAGGGAGCCACAGGTGCATTTAATGTAACAAATACAGAAAAGCATGAATATGAGAGGTGGAGAGGGCCTGATGCAGACAGCCTGAGTGTTTATTTCACCTACTTAAAATGAGATGTCATGTAGTGCAGTGTGGGTTTAAGCCCACATCCAGCCTGTTCTGTGGGTGATCACACCTCAGCAGGTCAGCTGGGTTACATTCAGAAAGCATCTGCAGGGGTGAGGAAGCATCAAGTCACCATCATCGTCACGGTGCCATCACCTCGGCTCCGGAGGAGACGAAGGCGAAGAAAACCGAGGGCAAACTGGAGAGGTGAAAGAAAAGCAGGATTTACAGCCCAGGTTTCACAGTAACACCCTCTGGTTAGAGGAACCATCGCTTCCCTCTGCTGCTGTTTCACCATTTTCAATTTTTCAAACTATTATAAAAGTTGCATGCTCACACATCTCCGTGTTGTACTTCGCAGAGGTGAGAGCATCCACAATGGAGTCTGAAATTTATTTGGTTGAGCATTCCACATTTACAAAAGTGAAAATAACTTTTTATCCCCAGGTTCAAAGTAAAAAAAGTTACTTTAGTAGCTTTTTTCTTTTAAAGCCATTCATATGTTTTTAATTTTTGAAAGACAAAATTAGAACCAAATTCATTAGCCATCAATGGATCTTATGTTTTATACATAACAAAAATGATCATCCAGTCTTAAAATCCTAGATGGAAATATCTGACCCTGACGTCTTCAGCCTGTCCTGGGATCTGCCCTGGACAGTCGGGGCGTTTTCTTTTTACTTCCTGGCCGAATGCTAAAGGCTCAGATTTATTTGAGAGGGGATTTAAGAGCACAGCTTGTTTCATTTCCCCCTCAGAGATGCTCCACTTCTGCACCACTTTCTGACTGGGTCAGTCTGGGGTCCCAAAGTTTTTCTTGCCTGTGTTTATGACTGCAATCTCTACCGTCAGGGTTGCATCAAGAGTGGAGAAAAGGTCCTAATCTTTTGCTTTAGCTGATAAGAACGTGTTAAAATGCACTCAGAGGGAAACTGGGATTACTTTCCATCAGAACCAACAGTCAAGGAATCAAGATGAATGTGAGTAAATAATCAAAACTTAATTTAAATTAACAGTCCCGGAAGGAGAAAAATTCTTACCTTACTTGTACTAGGACACGTCTCCAACTGCAGCTAAGGAGCCATAAATGACTATTTCGAATCTTCGGCCAAAAAGGTTAAAGAAACAACTAACATTTCAAATGTAATAGATCTATTTATTTTGTTATTAGGCTGGAAACTGTACAAATTTTAACATCTCATAGAAGAAAATCTATCCATCTGCTTTTCAAAATATGCTCCTACGATTTTTCGTGGTAGAAATCAAAATTATGACTTTTTTTCAAAAGATCATATATGTGACTCTACATATGTCATATTTTAGCTGGACTGAGATCAAAAATAGCTCTAATGTCAGAGTTCATGAATGATCAGTTCCTGAAACAATGGAAAGTTGAAATGCTGGAATCACACTTTGCTCTAATCTGATATGTATATCATTTTAATAATTTAGCATAAAATTGGGTTTTTGAATTGAAAATGTTTCTTATTTAGTTGATACATAGTTTCAGATTAAAATGGAACTAATTGTGATTAATTACAGATTCTGCAATTAAGTTGATTAGAAATGAAATCAAGCTGCACTGCAGTCCCTCATTCCCTAAAACTTGAAAATCACCACTAGAAAACATTTAATAGTTAATTAAATTTTAAGCAACAGAGCCATTCAAAATGCTTTAAATGGTTCATAAATGAACCGCCTTTTGGTTGGTGGCTCTCTTGAAATGTTAAAAGCAACTAAATCTGCCAAGTGGACAAATAGATCCCAGAACCTTTTGCATTTAAAAAGAGTTGGGAATCCATCCATCTGCTTTCTGACCATTTTCCAGGTCATGTAGGGGCAGGACGGAGCCCACCAGCTCTTGGGGTCACAGCTGCGGGAAAGGTCAGAGAAATAGTTTCACACTTGGAGAAAAAACTGGAGTTCTTGGACATAATGGATTCATGCAGAAGAAGAAAATGCAAACTCTACAGCTGAGAACTTAAACTGTTGGAAATCTTCAAGGGCTTCGCAGGAGTAGCGAGTGCTTTTATATCATTCACTCTGCTGTCTGCCCTGACCTCACTACTACTGTCTGAGTCGGAGCTACATTTTACTTCATAAGATTATCTTTCAGTCAACTGGGAGTTGCTGCCAGTTGTAGCTCAATCTTTATTACATCTGTCAGAAGATGTTGGTCTCAGAGTCACTTTTTGGATGAAATTCCCAACAGGATTTCATGTCCCCTTCACTTCATACGGCTTCTGTCTGATCCGGTCAGATATGAGGGCTTGATTGGACTCATGCATGGATGCATGGCCTAATGCCAGTTCCCCTTCCTCCCTGGAGACGCTGTGGATCTGGTTCGTATCGACCAGCATGGCCATGGCCCAGCATCCCCAAGTATTCAGAAATGTAGCTGTTGGTTCTGAACTTTCTATGTTAAAAGATCTCTGCTTTATTTATATTATTTACATGCCGCAAAAGTTTCATTGCAGCCTGTTTTGAATGCTGATGCACTGATCTGTGGGCTGATCTTCATTCTGACATGAGAACCATATGATCCACACCGTATCTCCCAAATACAAGCATTTATGATGCTTTTCTTCTTTTTTTAAAGATCTGTCCCGGTTTGGCCTGTTGTGGCAGAATGCATTGATAAAAATACTCCTTACATTAACGTCATGTGGTCGTATACAAATGAAATAAAATATTTCTTGAGCACACAACTGTTATCTTAAAGTTAAATTGATGTGATTCTCTGGAGTTTAGAGGGCCACATAAATAGCTGTAGCGGACCGGATTTGGCCCCTGGACCTTCAGTTTGCTCTCGATTTACATGAGAGAAAACTGCAAGTTATGAAACAGTCCTCACACAAGGTGCAATGATTAAACTCATTACATTTTCTTACACTATTTACAGTTGTTGCTAGCAGAAATTGTTTTGTTAACGTGGAGTTGGCGCAAAGTAAATTTCAATCATTTAAAACAGTTTTCTTGTGGTCACTTTGGAAAAAAAAGCATAAAAATAAAGAAAATCCAGATTTTATGGTCTAAACTAAAGTTGATTGACTTAACAGTCAATCAACTCATAAAACTGGCAAGAGACTTTTTTATGGGAAACAAATTAGTGAAACTTGATTCACAATTTTCTGCAATAAAAAACTCCCTTTAAAAGACTTACATGAATAAAAATGTCACATGTCCATATCGGTCCACAAAGTAGATGAAAATCACCAACAATATAAAAAGCATCTATTTTTGACATTTATACAGTCTTGTGACAACAGTTTAATAAAAAAATATACTTTCTGTAAAAAAAAAAAAACTGTGTTATAAAAGGCAGCAGGTAAAAAAACAACAACAACAAAACCTGATGCAGTTAAACTGGATGAAGAAATGTAACAAATGCATTGATCTTTTGAAGGTTTTCAGTTCAATTGTAGCTGCTACTTGTTCTAGTTAATGAAAACAACTGTTGAGATGCACTAATCATGTTTGGAAACTGATATTATTCTCCGTTTCAATTACATATTTGGAAAATTATGATTTTTAAGACTTAGGATTCGTCTAAAAAGCATGTCTTTAATTCACTTGAACTGATTTGAGTGAAAGGAGCTGAGACCTTCCTGTGACCTGCAATGACTCGGTCTTGCTTCTATACGTTGATTCAATTTTCCTCTTGTCCCAGAAAATATATTTTTATCACTAACAAGTAGATGCAACCTAATTTAAACAGAGTTTCAAAAAAAATTATTCACAGAAGCAGGGAAGCAAATATGATGCAACGGAGAGGGGACGTTTTCTTTATTCCCAGCTTGTATTAATCAAGATGTGGTCCAAAAAGTGCAGAAAAAGGGGCATGATGGTTCAGACCCATGAAATGATGAAATAAATCAAACAGCTTTGATCCTGGTAACAAGCCGTGACTTTTTAACACATCCTCAGGAACAACAGCGAACGCCTACGTCCCCGGTTTTAATCTCACAATCTGAGAACATTCCTGAGTCGTGCATGTGTGCAAACAGAGTGGGAGGCCAGATAAAGACACAAACAAGTAACAAGTGTTCCCGTGTAAAATCCACGGTGAATTAAAGCAGATCACCCCGAAGGCACAAAGCTCCACGCTCCTCTTCCTCAGCAACACGAAAATATATTCCATCCATTTTTTTTTCTCTCTCTTAACCTTGAAAAACCCATCTTTACTCAAGACAACATCTTCATCACTGCAGCTAAAGCACACAATTAGATTAGGAAGAACAGCGTAGCTCACATGGTCTACTATAATCTGACCGTAGCAGCCAACTGGTACTCAGCGAGCCCGTCTGTTGTCATTCTTCATAAAAAGCACTTGAGATTGGACAAGGATACACTTGAATGAAATGAGCAGGAATAATAAATTTATCCTTCAAAGCTCGTCTCCGAGGCAGGCTGTAGCAAAACCTCCAGTGGGTTCACGAGAGTCCGCCGTGGATTTCATCTGTTCCGGCTTCCTTAACTGTGCTCCTATTTTTTAATAAGTCGAAAACAAAAAGGAACAACTCACCTGTGTTCAGCTTATTTTTCTACAGATTTTCAGCTTGGAAGCGTTTTTAATTACCAGATGCCCGGTTAAAGTCAAACCTCTGGCTATGAGGTGAAAGGAAAAACCACTGCAGACATCAGATTTCCCCAACATTAATTAAAGATTTAATGTAAAACACACAAATATGGCTAAAAGAAGCTAATTAAAACATACTAGTGAACACATGTAAAGGGCAAAAATAGCACTGACACAAATTTTATCACACACCCACACATGACTTAGAGCAGAAAATCAAATATTCATTTTGGTTTTTTATGGCGCTTATGTCAGCAAGCGATTTTAGCCTCTGGTTGGAAGAAAACGAAACATTATAACTTTGAATTTCTTGGTTTCTTTTTAAGGTTGATGTAACAACAAGTGGGTGGTTATCACGCTTTGGTGCCTATGGAAGAAAAGCCTCAAGTCTTGATCAACAAACATCCCAAGAAAATATATTTGCATTCATCTGAAGCAACAAGAATTTCAGGATAATTATGTTTACATGAAAAAGATATTTAAATTTTGAACCACCTGTTGACCTCTACATGAGCGATGCACCACAAACACGACTATTTTGTAAGATTATTACACTGAGCTTACGATGCCTTAAACAATTTGGGAGAGCCCAGATGGTGATGACATGACTTTATGAGATTCTTATACAATAATGCAAACATGACGTAAATGGAGGCACAACTCTCAACTACTGTTTTCTAGTGTAACATCATGGAGAAATAAAAAAATAAGAAATAGTCCAAAATGTCAGGAAGAGAATTTGAGAATATGTCAGTTTGATTTAATCAGCTCCACAAAAACTAAAGACCAGCAGAGATGCCGGCTGACGAGAATCATCATCAGTGTAGCGACATGGGCTGGAATGCCACTCTGAGAAGAAGCAGCCTTTGAAGAAGCCATAGAAATAATAATACAAAAAAAAATCACTGAAGATTTGCCAGCAGAGGTGAACTGCCTTTCCAGCTGAATTTCTTATTTCTTATCCGACTCCTACTATAATATAACATTGCATCAGACTATGAGTGTAATACAGAATTTGACTTTAAATCGTTGGGGTTGTCAAAGCAGGAGTTTTCTTTCGTCTCTGAAAACGTCTGCCAGCACCCAACACAAAACATTTCCTAACAACACAAACCATAATTCCTAAATCCAATGCAAAAATATTTAATATGCATGTGTGATACATATTATTACCAGTGTCAGTATAAAGATAAAGTGAAATATAATCTGGATTGGTTTTGGTTTTAGTAACAGTAGTTCCCTAATTCAATTTTTTTACAACCCTAAAATTAATTTCAGTCCCTAAAATAACCTCACATTTTATAATAGTCATGTAAAGAACAGGTGATTTTTTAAAAATCATATTTTGTGTAATAGAGGACAGCAGACGGACAGGTTTCAGTTCGGAGCCAATATACTGTAATTACAGCAGAAATGCCTCTGACGGTACCTGGGTCGCCTTTGGTGCTTCTCATAAGTAGAGACAAGTCAAGAATATGAGCAATTCGAGAGCAATGATCTTTGATTCAAACAGATCTATTCATGCTAGAGCTGCAGTGGAGAATCATTTAAAAACTCCCAGTTCAACCTGAAGCAGACAATAACCCCAAAACGAGTCCTGGTGGCAAATTCAGCTGCGATCCATTTAGCTCTAAATCCACAACAAGGACCAGGAAATGACATCAGACCCAAGTTAACCAGTCAGAAAAACAGTGGTAGATAAGCAGAATACTGGTAGCAATGCAAGCTAAAAAAATGTACTTCTTTACATTTTACGTTTGCATGTAAAAAATAAAATAAAAATCAGCAAAAAAATACTTAAAACCCTGTATATGTGAAAAAGGTTTCATGAAACAATCAGAAATAAATGCTGATTGTTGCAGTTTTCACTTTCTAAACCCAAAGCAGCCATATTGGTTTCGAGGTCAGGGTTGGTGAAAATAACCTCAGATTTTCTCGACTGTAAATTTGATGTCAGGGAATTTTCTAGTCTAGGAAATCGGAAATTTCAACTTCTGACTCCCAAGCTGGAAAAACAATATTTTTCCCCACAGCTACTCAAAGAAACCAGAAAAGAATTTGACATTAGGATCTCTGAAATATGTTAAACTAAGATATAGCAAACTGCATTTTGCTAGGTGTAATATGAATAAAAAAAACCTGTTTGCTTTCTTCCTTTATTCAGAATGAAACAACATTTGTGTGGCTTTGCAACAGGCTAATTGCATCCAAACAAGGATTATCTTGGACTCCTTTCTTCTAATCCCTAAACAGAAGCAAAGATAAAGTGCTTTTATTAAGAGATAAGTGGACATTTCTCTAGGGCAGATTATACCGACAGTTCAAAACCACAAACACAAAAAAGAAAAATAACTCAAATTTACATGACTGGAACCGTAAGACTAATCCTAGTAAAGAGCTTTAAATGTCTGGAAGTTCCATTTGTCTGGAAGTTCTCCCTAAAAATAGTGTTGGGTACTAAAATGCATCTTTAACTTGAAAGTAATGTTTGCAGAAATTAAAATTTTTGGATGTAAACATAATTCTTACTGTTAAATTGCTAATCCAGAATCTGCAGACTTGCCTGAAAGCTTAGCTAATGAGCTAACAGAATCAGGTGCTTATAAGACAATGACTGATGTTCATGTATTCATCATTCCTGACCAACCTGGACTGAAAGCACAGATAACAAGCAAACTAACTGCTCAAGCTGAGCTTCGTTCCTTCATTCATTCTTAAATTGTATTTTAAACTCGAGTATTTTGGAAAATGTGCATTCGCCATTTTAAAGATCGATAAATAGAAAAACCAATACGCATAAAATATAAAAAAAGTATTTGATGAGATTTGTATGTGTTGAACACAAAAAAGAAAAACAGTTCTGCAGAATTTGGTGGATGACTCCAACAGGGAGCTAAATTACAGAAAGGAAACACGACTTGTAAAACTCAAATGAGCCAAAAGTCCCAAAATTACATTTAAACTTAAAATGAAAGTTTTTTTTCAAGCTGCAAGCAGCAGCGATGAATCACCGCACCCTGCAGTGTTCGTCAAAAAGACCCCTCAGTTCTCATATGTCGAATCTAAAAAAGTATCAGAATCACAGCAGCAACAACAGGAAGCAAATGATTAAAATGGCCATAAAAAACATTCCTCTGCTCTCAGCTAAAACAGAGGGAGAATGATAAAAACGCAGAGGAAAGATCTGGCAGCAGAAACAGCGAGGAAGAGGAGAGATTAAAGGATTACACCTTTCCCTGATGTTACTGACGGATCAGAGATGTAAATACAAAAGGTAAGCCGTCCACAAATCAGCCATGATTATGATTCCACCACCGATTCACTTTTATCTGTTTTTATCTGGCCTTTTTGGGGATTGGAGTGATTTTGTAGCCAAGCGGTTGTGACACATGTCCAGGGCTCACCGCTGAGATGAAAATGTGTCAAAAACAAGAAGCAAGCGTGTGGCTTTCAGGAGGTCAACATGTTAGAAAAGTCAGGAAGCAAATCAAATGGAAGGTATGACCTTTCACAAAGCACAGAACTGTGCAGCATCATTTATCATCTCCATACTAATGGAGCATGTAAACGTCATGTCATCGTCATGAGAGAACAGAGGGGTGGTTCCCTTAGTGGGAACACAGTTTATATCTATTTCTAATAGGTTATTTTTTCATATGGACTTAAAGTTTTATCATGGTATTCTGCAGTAAACGTGATTATAAGAACTACTTATTGCCTCTGACTGTGTCACAGCAATTCTAGCCCCACAAACACAAATACTGCTCTTGAAAAACATTCCCACTTTCAATGCGTTTGTTTTGGATATAGTCACATAAAGAAGTGTGATCTGTATCACTAAACTCCACTTAACTGCATTTTTAATTGTAACGGTATTTATTCATGCTTTCATTAAACAAAGAGTGGAGAATAGTGCCAATTCTGACAATAAGGACAGATTTTTTTTTTAAATGATTCTTATTCTTATAAGAAATTGATCACGATAAATGATCAATGATGCGATAAGTGACGCAGTAAATGCCCAGCCTCAAAGTCTCACAGAAATCTTCATAATTTCTTTCATGTTTAGACCAACATCAAATGCTTCTTTGACTCACCGACATGGGAAATCAAAACACAGTGCAAGAGCAGCTGTAGTATGATTTTACAAAAACATCGTATAGAAAACATTAACAGAAGCATTGAAGTTCACAAATAGCATATTTCACAGCAGATCAAGCAGGAGCAGACATTATGCTTTGGGTGATGCTGCCTGCTTGGTGGTGAGGTTTTCATAACATTCCTTCAAAAACTCATTTTCCAGCAACACAACGGTAAAGTTTGAAGAAACTTGACAGACATATTAGTTTAAAAGTCATCAACTATTTTTCCTCCACTCATGAAATTCCAAAGAATTATACTTTAAAAATCTTTTTCTGTTGTTTTGCCTGATCTATCACCGGAGAAACTTAAATCTTTAAAGACCTTCCTACAGTCTTAGAACCAACCCTGTTATCGGATCCAATAATGTTTGAATTAGAACATATTGTGACTGGGGCAAAGTGGGATGATTTGAAATGAAAAAAAGGGAGAAGCGAGGGAAAGTAATAAAACCCTGCATGGCGGCAGAATGCATTATTTCGATGCATCGATGAAGGTGTGTTCGGTTCAGGATGAAGGTGAATGTTTTACAGACCGCAGTGAAGCCTCCTGCTTACGCTCAGTTCACCATAAACCTCTGGAAATTTTCCATCAAATGTTCCATTGTTCTGATTATATTCGAGCTTCATAACAAAATGAATCATTCAAAAGAAATAACTGAGTCAACTGGAAAGATTTAATTAAAGATACGCAGTGAGAAAGCACAGAACTAAAGCCGCTTCTAATGTCATTAATCAGGCTACGGTAAAAGCTACAGCTTGATGCGTTTACTTTCATATTTTATACCATATGAAACACAGTAAAAAGTATATTTTTTATATGATTAGAGACTTTTCTTGGGTAATTACTTTAAACAAAACAACGCAATTTAATAACTTGCAGAATATTTTTCGGATCTTCATTTTAATAAGAATAATATTTAAAAAAAAACTTGTAATGCTGCTTTTGACTGGGGGGGAAACGACAAATCGTTTTCACATTACCTGAAGTTTTTTGCATTTTCTCATATCCTCAGACTTTAATGTTGCTTAGTGGGATTTTATGTGTTAGACCAACACAACCTGGTGAACATTGTGAAGAGGAGCAAAATCTGTACATCATATTTGCCTCTTTACAGAATAAAATCATAAATAAAATCTGAAATGACAAGTTGTAAGAATGCACTCTGCTGCGTCTGGAGGAACATAAACACCGAGCCTGAAAACGGTTTGTCAGCGGTTGCTATGGCGATTCCCTCCGTTTCTGGGAATTTACACCTTAAATATAAAGTATAATAAGAATTCATGAGCCCTGAGCAGCAGAACCTTCTGGGACCATAACTTTCCGTTTGTTTTTTTGGTCTGCAGCGTCATGTTCTGTTCAGTAACTATAATGGGGGTGAATTAGAGTTTGGGCATCTGCACTGTGGGGGGATTTAAACACTTGGTTAAAGTAGACAAATGAGGTACGAGGTTCACACTGGAAGATGAGAGAATGTGAAAGAAAATAAATCAAAATGTTTTTGAATATTTCACAAGGTTACAGCCAGGAGTCATATCATCACACCACAAGCTTAACTTCCTTTAGTAAAACATTGAAAAAAGCAGGTAAAACGTATAAAAACGCTTTTAATGGTGTTTTTAAAAGAGGTATATGGCCAACCTTTTATTACCTGTTGGTATTCTGATCTTTTGCAGATTATTTCACATTTTGTAAACATTGTGTTGTGTAATGTCATCAAAACTACCTCCAGAATATCTTCATTACATTTAGATGCATTTTTAAGTTTATTCTTGTTTTCTATTCAGATCTGTTACACTTTTGTCAAACAGAAATTTGTAAACTTGTTTTCATTTTACTTTTCTGCTTCTAAACCGTTTTCCAACAGACAGCCGCGGTCCGACTCCTTCTTTGGAATAATTTCTACCATCAACTGAAATCAGAAAGTATGTTTAAACCCCTGCAGACAGAAATCAGAGCCTCCTTTCATCTGCAGAGGAGAAGGAGAGAGACGGAACTGGCGACAAAACTACGAAGGAGAGCGCGCTCAGGAATCTTGTCCTTGTTAACGGGAGAGGAGGAGCGTTGGGTAGAAAAAAGGGTAACAAGTTCCAGTTTGTGTCTGAAAGAGCGGGGAGAGGGAGAAATGAAAGGAGGAATAATGAGGAAGACGGAGGAGGCTGTGTCGAATGGCCCACCCTGAAAAGACGCAGATAAAATATACAGGATTCAGATTGCAATGCAGAGCTCATCTCTGAGGCGTGAACCAGTCTGATGAGGAAGCACCAGCTGCTCAGCCCGTTCTACCCGAAAACGTTAAACAGCCCGTTCCTTTCTCTTTTGTCTTCTACACTGGTCTGGTCAGGTTTATTAAAATGCTTCACTCGTTTAAAAGTTATGTGAAGTCAGATGCATTTCACTGCCAGGCTGTCGCTGCATCTGCTTCTTCTGTGAGCTATACACACCTCGCCGTTAACGATTTGCTTCCAGAACGCCAATGCAGCATGTTCTGCAGGTCCGATAACAAATCCTGCTGCTCCAGAACCTGGGAAGAGTTTGGTCTGATGTAATGTGCCAGAAAAAGACAAAGTTTTCTTCACCGAATAATCAATTTCCACCGGTTTACATGAACAGGTCCAAACAGAGAATCCTCAGTGGCACAGTAGGGTCATGGTAGATATAAAAAAGGAGTGCATTTTTGCTAAAAATCTCATAAAGTTTTTAATTAGTCTCAGAAATAAGAGCTCCAAAAATCAAAAATTTGCTTTAAAAAAATAAACTCTGAAATTTGGAGATTAATGTCAGAAAAATTTTTGAAAAGAAAAAAAAACTTAGAAATGTTCTGAGTTTTTCCCAGAAAATGTTGGACTTTTACAACAAGTTTACAAAAAACTTCCAAAATAGAAAGTGAATGTTTGGGGAATTTTTTTAGATTAATTTCGAAATTTCAGGGTTTTTTGTGCAGAATTTTGACTTTTTGAACTTAGAAGTTTTTTCTAAAAAAAATTCTGAACAGTTTTTCTCAAAATGTCTGAGGGTTCACTTCTTTTTTCTACTTACAATGGGAAAAAAGCAACAAAACCATCCATCCATCCATCCATGTTCTAACACCCTTGTCCCTAGTGGGGTCAGGAGGGCTGCCGGTGCCGATCTCCAGGCGAGAGGCGGGGTCACCTTGGACAAGTCGCCAGACCGTCACAGGGCAACACAGAGACCGACAGGACAAACAACCAGGCACACACTCACACCTAGGGAGAATTTAGAGAGACCAATTAACCTGACAGACATGTATTTGGACTGTGGGAGGAAGCCAGAGAGAACCCAGCATGCACAGGGAGAACATGCAAACTCCGTGCAGAAAGACCCCGGGCCGGGAATCGAACCCAGGACCTTCTTGCTGCAAGGCAAGGGCGATGGCAACAATGCGCCAAAGAGTGACGGTGACAAGTTCTAGTAACAGCAAGTCAGGCTTAAAAAAAGTAGCTAAATAATTCTGCTGTTGTTTTGAGCATAAGATCAATCCACAAACAGCATCGTTAAGAATTTTACATCAAAACTCAGCAACATCTAAGTATCTAATTTATTTCACTTTACCGGGATGCCTACTATGCTGATTTTGTTCACCGATTTTAAGAGTTGTTTAAAATCACTTCCCTTCCCTTCACTCTTTGAGGCTCTTCAGTTTTGAATAAATTTCTGTGGAACCTGCTGGAAGAGCTCCATGGAGCGTTTCGTGTCAGAGGAAACTGTTGATCATTCACAGAACATTGATGTGTCGTTTCTGCACCATATCTAAAGACTTCTCAACATTTCTGAGAATGAAACAGAAGGTTGTTCACCGAGGAAGCGAAGTGAAGCCCCTAAACAAAGATCCAATTTTTACACATAGTTGTAATAAATAGGCAGATTGTGCAGCTTTCATCTACTAGATAATAATGCCAGTTGTACATCAGTTTCCTACCCTGGAGACCTTTCAGTAAAGTATCTGCTGCCATATTTGTCTCTCCCATCAGTGATGTTCTTTCTCCCGTCACACCAGGCTCTCCACCATCTGCCGCTTCGGCTACCGAGGGAGAACAAGTGAAAGCTGCTGGCTAGAACCAGAAAGTGATCTTGTTCCTTTGAGCTGAAAATCAAACACGTACTTCCAAAGAAACTTTATCCTCACTACGTAAAAAAAAAAAAAAAAAAAAAAACTTTTGTGAAAAATTAACTTATCAGTGGCAGTCCCTGCTACAGCCACTGGTGGGTCTGTACCTTACCAGAGGCACAAGACTCAGAGACATTTCTAAGTCCAATATTCGGGCTCAGAGGTGAAAACTTCGGGATGCGTCGTTCATCTCAGAAACCAGCTAGAACCAGGACTTCCTGTTTATTACCAACATCTGACGAAATTACGCCGTACATAGCCTGTTTGATTTGTCCAATGGAGTATTAAGATCAGTAAGAACATTCAAAAAATAATAATAAAAATAACAAAAGTATGAGAATAAAGTTGTAGTATTACAAGAATAAAGTTACGAATAAAGACTTCATCCACATATTATTTCAAATTTATTTTTGTACGACTTTATTCTCATAATATAACTTTATTTTCATATCATTTATTTTTTAGAATGGTATATAGAAACATGCCTGATTCACATTTTCCATTTTTTCCTTTTTTGCAACATTTCAAAAGCGACAATCCAGTTAAAACATGGGAAGATTAAATTTATTTGCAAGATTTTGTATCTTTGCATGTTTCAACAGCTATATTTTCTTCTCTTTTTAATGTTGGCTTTAAATAAGCTTTTGATAAATATTTTTTTTAATTTTTCTAGAATTGTAAAAATTACATTTAATTTCCCTTTTTAATGTCTATCATAAGCCAATGCTGCCCAGTACTTACCATGATGGTTTTGGTAACTACACATAATTACAACAATACTTAAATTTAGTGCTACATAGGGTAATTTGGCATAACTCCTGGACTAATTGCAGTTTGTGTGGGGGGTTAAAGTGTGGTTGCAGAAACAGCAGAATGAGAAAGTTTGTTCTGCGCTGATTGGAAGAGTAAATGCGTTCTACTGCAGACCCTCAAAAACACCCTGAAGGGAGAAGGAGGAGGATTGTTTTCCCCAGAGAAGATAAGAAAAAGTGAGTGAGTGGAGAGCAGAGCACCAGGTGTTTGTGGAGATAAATTTTAGATGAGTGTGAGTCAACTATTCTGACAGGAGGAAGAGTCTGCTTCAGGTTGGACCAAAGCGATGGACATACAGATACTGTACAGGAACATCTGAACTTCTGATACTGTGGTTGTAAAACTGATGGAAACCGAAGAAATTAGAAGCTAGAGAAAGAAATGACTTTAATCAAGTCAAGCCATATGACCACATGCCTCTAAGTATGTAAAAAAGATCTTAATGAGATCTTTCATGTTGGCCTGAAGCATTTCACAGGAACATTTCTGCCATTTTGTTCCAATTACACTGTAAATGTGAATTTTAAATGAAGCCTACGTGTAGAATTTATCCAAGTAAATAAAATATAAACTTCAAAAGGCTAAAGTGTGAATCCAGAAAAAAAAAAAAAAACACTTCTGGATTTTAGAAAAAGTACTGAGAGTAAAAAAAAAAAATGAGAAAAAATAAAATAAGCTAAAACTAAAAAAAATTATGAAAGTCCAACAATGCTTTAAATTTCACAAGTGATCTATAGTTAGAAACCTTTATTCAGGCTCTCCTGAGGAATAACGTCCATCGACCTGCACTGGTGTGTGTGAAGCGACCAGTTCAACCTGCACTGGTGTGTGTGGGCGTGCACTGGTGTGTGTGAAGCGGCCAGCTCAACCTGCACTGGTGTGTGTGAACCTGCACTGGTGTGTGTGAAGCGGCCAGTTCAACCTGCACTGGTGTGTGTGAACCTGCACTGGTGTGTGTGAAGCGGCCAGCTCAACCTGCACTGGTGTGTGTGAAGCGGCCAGCTCAACCTGCACTGGTGTGTGTGAACCTGCACTGGTGTGTGTGAAGCGGCCAGTTCAACCTGCACTGGTGTGTGTGAAGCGGCCAGCTCTCTGCGAGCAGCTGGGAACGCAGCATAAAAACGGAAACGGATCGGAGCTTGAGGTGGTGACCAGGGGGGTTTGTTTTTATTGCATTATCAACAGCCTGCTTGTTTGAGGGATTTTACTTTTTAATTTCAGATGTGGATCCGGTAGAACTCGAAGCACAAAGGTGGACGAGTTCAAGCACTTGCAACAGGCACAACAAAAGATAGGTGAAGAGTCAGAGTGGATGGAGGCGAGAAATCCGAGCTCTGCCAGGAAGGAAAAGAGGAAGAGGAGGAAGAGGAGGAAGGAAGGTACAGATGGAGACGGATGCTCCAGTGTGACGCCCCCTAGAGGGAGCAGCTGAGATGAGCCAAAGGTTAAAGCCCCAGTGGAATCTGGTTATGAAGGGTTCTGCTTTTATTCAAAGCTTTTGAACATTTCCATACAGCAACACAAAGTGTCGACAGAAGTCAACATGTTCCTGGCAGACACAGTCTGTATGCTGCAGAGTCATCTCCAGATGATGAATACTGCAGATCGCTTTTGTTAAGACATAACTTTATCTGACACGGAGCCTACTGGGTCAAACATATTTCCTGTTTTACACTTTGGAAGTTCAGAATAACAGCACTAAAATTGTTCATTTTCATAGGAAATCTTAAAGACTGGTTTAGTATTTATGTGACGGTGCATAACTCCATAAATTCACTTCCTTTACTCATCAGTGTGATTTGGCAGCATATGGTTCTTAAGAAAGATAAAAAATCAGAGGTAAAAGGTCACCCATCATGCTTCCTATATAAAACATGTTCATTGCATTTTTTCTTCTTTTCTTCTTAGAGTCTGATCAGTTCTGTCTATTTTGAGCTGTTTTAGGGCATATTGTCACTTTAAATCCAAATAAGCTGCTGTAGGACACGCCTCCTAACTCAACGTTTGCACACAAACATAAAAATGGCTGTAAACAGATGTGCAATTGTATAACTGTACATCTTTGAAAAGCAGAAGTGGAGCCTCCTGCACAATGAATGAGAATGCAGCAAGTGGTTTCTGGTTGGTAAGTCAACAACCAAACACTTGACTTTTTCAGCAGCCATTGTAAAGTGGTAAAACCAGCTAACCAAACATGCAGGAGCACTGCTTAGGTTGCTAGGTAACGGGGTAGAAAATGCTCATGTGTGACGTTACATTCAGAAGGCTTTTAAAATGGTTCATTTCCCAGACACCAAAACACATTAACTTATTCCCATTATTGTTTTTAAAAGCAACTGAAACACAAATGGAAATATAAAAACATGCTACATGTGAATATTGCATATTACGTCCCCTTTAACTGCAGCTCTGTCAACAGATAGCGACATCCAGACCGCTGGCAATGCTGATCGTGTTAGTGAAGTGAAAACTTTAGGATTAAAAATGTTGCAGTCTTTAAGAAAAGTTGCTTCTTTGTCAAAGCAGGGGTCCTCAGTCTTTTTCTGCAGGCAGAGTTTGTCTGCCTCCCCACAGAGAGCAGAACAGGGAGCTGGGAACTTCCTATCGCCGAGCCACGGCGGTCCTTCTGAGGAGCTGCTGAGTCCCGGCAGCCTTTCTGAGAACCTGCAGTGTTTCTGCAGGTTCAGTTCTGCCCTGGATGCTCCTCACTAACAACCTCAGGTGTGAGGAAAACATTAAACCGAGTTCTTACCTCCAGTTCAGGCAAAAAGAAAAAGACAAGGGAGTTTGGAGTGTGTGTGTGTGCACATTTTGATTTGTTTTGCAGTTCAGCTGACATGTTTTAATAATTTTTAAATGATTTTTGTCAGATTTTTATTAAAACAATAGTTTTGGGGTTTGTAGGAATCTCATGAACAGAAGTGACTGTAGATGCTTTTCCTTCTAAACTGACTTGATTTACTGTAAACTAATTAATATGATAACCTGGTGTAAATATTGCAAACAACAGAGTGAAGTAGAGGATGTAACAGAGGAATCATATGCAAGAAGTTATTTCTGCATTAATAAATGATGTGAATGGTTAATGCACCACCAGACGGTGGCAGTGAAAAGGTTTAACTCTTTCATTTCACACATAAACAATACAGACTACAGCCATTCGGGACTGGTTTTATATTTAATGTTACAAATTATACTTAAAGCCTTAAATTGCAATTGCCATAGCAATACCAATGTGTCTAATATTATCACAATTGCAAAGGATGCAATATTTTCCTCCAACAGGAGGAATCACCTCAAACCAGATGCTGGACTGGATTTTATTTCAATGTCATTTGTGAATGTTAGAGCCTCATTTTCAACAGTGGAGCTATAAAGACTGAAAAAGGTTATTATTTTGGAGAAAGTCTCATCAACATCAATATTTCCACTAAATAAGAGGCCAAAAAAAAAAATAGTTTAATAGAAGAAAAGCCTCTCAGACTCTGAGCTCAAAGCAAGATGCCAGAGAACACCAAACTATTTCTTTTTTAAATACTAGACAATTAATTTAGTTTCACATAATTATCGCGGTAGAAGCCATTTGTTTGTTAATTAATAAAATATATGTATCCTATTTGATGTTTGTTGTTAATTACTTATACAAGCAGAGAAAATTAGTCCAAGTTTGTCGTTTGTTGAACGTTCAGAAACTACAGCGGCTGTGATGAGCCACAGCACGGAAAACAAAGGTAAAACAACCCGAACAGGTGATCAACTCAAAACCACCAGTACCTTTTTACTCTCAGTCTCTGTCGTTAAAGCACACCCGTTGCCTTGGCAACCGCCTGCGCTCCGCAAGCCGAGCAGAGATTACGTTAAAACATAACATTCAGTCCGTTGCGATATTAAACATCAGGCTTGATATTTATTTTGCGATTATTAATAAGCGCTCCCTGAACACAGCGGCGGCTGTTATTTTTTTTAATTTTTTTAATTTTTTTATTTTTTTTATTTTTTTTTTTTTTTTCAGCGGCGGCTGTTAGTTAACTTTAATCTCCTGCTCTGCTCGTTATTTTGGTAATGGAACCGAAACGCACAGGATTGCGCAACACCTAGTTGAAACAATAATTACTGAGATTATTAGTTTTGTTTGGTCATTAATTTGAACACGTCTTGTTGATATTTTGTTGTTGTTCTTTAATAAAGTTTCGATAAGTAGTCAGAGGAGGACGTGCTGGTCTCAGCTCCAGTTTGTCACCTAACGCCGAGATCGACTCAAAACCTTTTACCCCCCTGATCTAGCAAAGCACCAACAGTTCAGAAACAATGTGAAATGTGAAAAAAAAAACTATTTACTAACTGATTAAATGGTGTTTTAGATTGTTCTTGAAAAACTAATCAGTGATTAGTGGGTGCACCACGGCTGCACGGTGACTTTTCCCAGCAGACAGCCGCTCCCCTCTCTTGCAGGTACTGCGTACCCCCGCTAAATCGTCTAGGGGTACATTACCCGACCGTACCCGCCTACTTTCCCCCCTGGTTATTATATTTCAGGAGACATGGATCAGCACATGAAGTTATTATGCATGAAAATAATAGATTTGGCCAGACGTCGGCTGGCCTTGAATAATTATAATGAAGATTTTAAATTACAAAATACTTAAGTTATTATAAAATGATGGGGAAATTGCAATAAATTACAATATTGTAAACTTATTTCACGTAACTTGTTTTGCATCCCATTCCCCCCCCCCCTCAGTTTCTGTGTGATCAACACTTTTATGAGATTCTGACCTGTGAGGTTTGAAACTCATTTCCTGCTTCCTTGTTTTACTTCCATTTCCAGAAAAGTCTAAACATTTCATCCCGGCTCTGTGACACAATCGGCACTTTTCTTTGGGAATCGGACACCATTTAGTTTACAGTAATTCCTATAAAACTAACCAGATTTTTCAAATAAATTCAGGATCCATTAATCAGATGTGTACTTTGACAATTCAGACAAGTATTGGTTGCTGAGCAACACAATTTGAGTAGCAACTCTTTCTTAGCCAGTGAGTTTTCAGCTATTTCTTTTGTAGAATCTTTAAAATAAAGAAAAACTTTCATGTCCGTCTTTCCCTCTCTTGCTTTTAATGGAATATAGCAGACACCAGTCAATGAACTTTTTCTTAAAAATAAACTGGTAGAAAAATAAAGCTTTACATTGACTTCTTCAGGACTGTTTCCAATGAAAACGACTGTGGCTTCAAAGATGTTGCATCTACAACAGGCTCCAGAGCTTTTGGCTGATATCAGAAAACCATGAAATCTTCATATTTCTGCTGAATATCACTTTGACGATCCAGTTTGAAACTAACCAACATTTCCCTCTCTTTAATACCTCCTGAAAATGTTTTAAAGTGAATAATTTATGAGTAGCAAGTGTTTGAATATCAGTTATCTCCCATGATAATAAAAAAGGAAATTATTTCTTTAAGTAGGAGAATAAAGAGGCAATAAGGAAAATAGGGCATCTATTTCCTCACACTGACCACTCAGAAAATGTGATAAAATGTAAAATGGTAACAATTATGTTTAATGTTGATCATCATTTCTCCCCCTCCTTCGTTTCCCTTCGTTGTTTTTTTCTCTCTCATTCTCTTGACAGCAGAAAGCAGAATAAAGGAGAAACCAAGAGAGAATGAAACAGCTGGTGCTGATATGAAAAGTGCAATTTGAAAAAATTGGATTTGGGAAGAGAGGATGGGCTTAAACCTCCAGACAGCAATAAATGGCTGCAGCCACTAAACTAGTGGTGCATTTATTAATCCAAAACGATTTCAATTATCTTTCAGAGCTCGCTTTTGACCAGCAGGAGAGAGACAAAAATGGCTGGAGGGGCTTTTTACTTTGGGAGCAGCTTCATCTTCTGACACATGCTGCATGACAAAGAGAAGTAATTGAATAATTTCTAATTAGCAAACTGTCCCTTATCTTGTAGTAAAGGTTATTTCTGCTACACTGAATGTCGTTGGTAATAAAATTATATGACTCTGAAAAGAAATATATATATATATATATATATATATATATATAGTTGTTACCTGACAGATTTCTCCTGTTTTCGCTTTTATGTCATAGTTAAATGTGTCAGATTTTAATCATTTCTAATAGCAAAGAATGGGAAAGGAAGAACGGGACGAAAGCTTCCCAAACCGACCTGGCTCTGAGTAAAAACAGAGTTGTTCCTATTATGAAATCATGGATTAGCTGTGATCGGCCATCGGTTTTGGACAGCTGGTTTCACTTTCATTCACACACGATTACTGTCTGAGCTGCAGGATCTGGAAAACTGCTGTAATTTATGGAACCAACTGAAAACTCCTGAAAGAAAATGGACTGGATTAGTCAGGTTGTGCAGATTAATGCCTCCAGCTTTGAATGGCTAGAAAAAAATCAAGCTTTTGGGGTGGCCTAGTCAAAGTTTTACACAGGCTTTTGGTTAAAAATCTTTTAATGTGGCTAAAACAAAACTTTCAAACAAAGAGGAGCGGGCCAGGATTCGTCCACAGTAATGTAAGCGGCTCATTTATAGTTTAAAGACAGTTATTGATGACAAAAGCGGGAAAACAAATTAATTTTAAGAAGCAAACAAATTTAAAGCAACTTAAAAACTGATTTTTCTTTTAGTAAGTTTATGTTTGTCTGATATGAAGATGAGTTTGATCAATTTTGGGCGCCTGGTTTTCCACTCTGCTTTGATACCCATCAGTATAACTTATCCCCACTATCACATATTTCCATCTATATATGGGCTACTCCTTTTTAAATTGCGAAAATGACTTAATGTCAATTTTTAAATGTTTCCATATTTTCGCAGTAATTTAACAAGGACATTTTTTTCCCAATATGATGTGAATCAGACAAAAAACACATTCACCACTCAGACAAACTGATAATTGTTCATAAAAGACAATTTTTATCAATACATGCACATTTTTGATGCAGTAAAATGTTTTTAATTGTGTATTAACTTAATTAAGATTCACTGTTTACTTTGCAGCTCAGTGGAGAAGAAAAGTTTCCGTCTCATTCTGGAGGATAAAAATGTATCTTCTACAGTCTGGAGAAGAAATTCGACTCTCCTTTGGTTGAACTAAATAAAACCAGCCAGATTCTCCTCTGCTAACTTCGCTGCAAACTCAATCTGCTGATTACTAAACCGTGTGCCTCCAGAAATATCCTCTCTGCAGATTTAAAGTGGGATAATTTGTTTTGCCGGAAGGTTTTCACATAAACCACTTTTACCCAAAGTGGCTTACAATGACTACGACACTGAAGTAGCTTCAATCACAACACTACAAGTCGTAAATGGAGAGGGAAAAAATCTACACGAATAATGATTCTTACTTTTAAAAGGTTCCTCTTTCGTATATGTTGAGCGTAAAGTGGATGGCAATAAGCTTTGGAGATATTTGGGGGAAGAATAAGAAGCTCTTATGGTGTTCAGTATTCCAGCAGCAATCTGTGCTGAGCAGCTTAATATTTTCCAGCCTGTAGTCCAGCACTGAGTTTCAGCCCCTGATAACAACCACAGTCAAAGACTCTGATTAGGCTTCCACTGGATTCACACTGGAAAATAAGGAAAGTTATTCTTTGTCAGGCTAAAGCTTATAAACATTTACGAATGTCAAATATCTGTTGTTATGAAGCAGTTTTTCGTACAGCTAATAATTGCATCATCTCCATTGCATCATATTTTCAGTAACTGATTAAAATCATGATTCCAGGCTCAGTGTCTAAACGGTTCAAACCTGCAGCAGCGTCACTGACAGGCTGGATCAGCGAACTAGCCAGATAACGAGCTCAGGTACGTCAAACACCAGGTGCGAGATGAACTTTCGCTGACAAGCGCTGGTCAGGCTTCATGTGTAATGTTCTACTAACAAGTAAAATTGAGTTTGACGCTTCTTCTCCGAGCAGCAACAGCTAAACACCAAACTATCCACATCTCTGTCAGATAACATTTAGACAACTTTAGCAAAATGTTTCTTGTGACTGGAAGTCATGTTGATATTTTGGGGAAGCCGATTCAGAGTTCTGACTTAAATCCAATACAGAATCTGAAGAAGGAGGGAAAAATAAGGTGACGTTAAGTTTTATCAAAAATAAAGCGTTAAAATTCAGATGGTGACATGCAAAGAACTGGCCAGAAATTATAGGGAGGGTTTATTTTCCTTATACTTATAATTGGAACAGAGTAAAATTAATTTTGACATTACATTATTAAAATAAAATTTTATTTTAAAAGGATAGATTGTAGTTAGCAAACTAGCTATTTGGATAGACAAAATTACCCAAATAACTTAATATGATCCTGGGCATTCATTGATTAAAATAAAGAAATGATTCTGATCAACTTTTGCAAACATCGTTCACCTTAACTTTGTAGCAAAACCAGAACATTTAATTAGCAGATAATCCATGGAGACGGAAACAATGAGAGCGCACCAACTCACCTTAAAGCCAAACCTGATCTCATTCCATCACCAATAAGCTAACAACATTAAAATGGCTTCAAGAAAAACTAAATCACATTTTTAAAGCTGGATTTTGATTTATGCACCAAATACTAGTTGCAACAGCCAGAAATGCAAAGTTCAAAATAGACAAAGATACGAAACATCAATATTACACAAACAAAAATAACAGATGTTTGGTTGCACTGAAAGATAAACAATTTAAAGATCCAACCAGAACTTTTTCTAAATTAGACAAAAGTAATACATGCCTCTACTCTAAATGTTAACATTTCATTCATATGTAGTAATAATATTGCAAACTGAGTTATTAAATAAAGAGATTACCTTCCAAGTTTTCCATTTAAAATGTGTCATACCAATAAGTGGACAGTACCTGGTCTGCATGTCACGACTGACATCAAACTGTCATAGAGCAACAAACTTCAGTCAGAGGCCTCTACAGATTAGGTGCAGGACTGTCTGCTACTGGAGATCCTTCCTTCCAACAGCTCTTTGAAGATACTTAGATGATATGAGCTGCAACAACATTTGATTTCCCTTTGGGAGAAATAAAACATCTTTGAATTTAATTTTATTTTTGTACTTTTTCCACATTTAGTGAAATTTTCAGCTTAAAACATAATTTACTTAAAAAAGAGGATAGGAGGCCTGCCTTCAAGTCAAACTGGCAGCCTACATAAAAATGTTGGTTAGTTAAATAAAGCACAAAAAAGGTTTAAGAAAACCATAAACTCCAACAATTTCTTTCTCACAATAAACAGTTCTAATGTGGTGTAAAAAGAAAAACACAAAACACAGAAAAATCCTAACCTGCAGCGAGAAAAACTTCCAGCAGGTGTCACCGACCTGTTGATTGCAATCAAACACTGATTGCTCTGAAAATCCAAATACACCCAGAAACATTTAAAACCAACTGAATGAATAATTCTGTTGATTTTCGCTGATTAAAATTAAAGGATTGTTCTGCGTTTTGCTTCAACCATAAAGGTAGAAGATGTTTGAAAAAAAATGAATCTATCACCTCAGAAACCTGTGCTCAGACACAGATTTATGGTATATTTTTCACGCTCGGACAAAAAGTGATGTGCTCATTCAGCCGTGAAAAACAACGCCGCAATCCGTTTCACTTTTCCCAGCAGGAAAAACAGCACGACCACCGAATATCTGACCAGTCATCAGCGATGACCTGGACTGCCCTGCTGCAGTGCAGCGTTAGACAAGAAGCAGGAGCTAAGAGAGCTGCAAAATCTGTCACCCAGAAAAGAGCTCCGTCTACTCCTTATCTGGGGTTGAAAGAAATTAATGTCAGGCAGCACTTAAAGAGTTTCAGCTCAGTGTGAGGCATTCGTCATTTTACCAAACTGCCACTGAACAACTGGTAATTTTGGGTTTAGGAGTGAAGCGTTACAGCATTTTCAAAAGCGAAGCGTAAAAAAAATTAGCAGAAACAAGGTAGGAAATGTCATTAAACTGCAACTTAAGCTTTGGGAAAAAGGTTGCGTGTACTCATCAATTTGATTTCTGTGATGTTAGAAAAGGAAAAGCTCATTTTCTGTAGTATTTAAATTTGATAGAGCATATTCTGAACTCATACAAAGTCTCATCCCACATTATTTCACATATCTTGACTGGGATGGTTTCTTTGACTGTGAGCAACACTTGAGACTTTACGTGACTTCTGTCAGGCCTGTCACAATGACAAATTTCACTGGACGATAAATTGTCAAAGGAATTATTGCAATAATATTACATATTACTGTTTTGAGACCATTTACCAAGTAATATAATGGTAATGCTACAATAATGCTAGAACACGTTCTCGAAGATCAGTAAACCTTTAAATTCTAATGAACATTTAACACTGGAACTGGAAGACATTTTAAATATCCAAAATAAATAAACAAAAACAACAAATAAAATAAAACATAAAGTATCTGTAAACAGAACTGTCCTTCAAAAAAGGTTTAGTTGAGAGCAAATCAACAGACTGAAGACTTACATCATCCTAGTTTTGGTAGAAACAGAAAAATAATAAGTCATGCAAAAGGAAATTATTGAGTTTGTTTTAATTTGTCATGAGATTATTTGATTTATTGCTTATTGTAACAGGCCTACTTGTGTCAGTAACCATTTTAGAAACACATACATGTATAAAGTTATAATGCTAAGCAGTTTTTGCTTTAAAATTGAAGAAAATTACCAACTAGGTCAATCCGATCCCAGACTTTACATCTGGAAGTTGACAATCTTTAGTCTGTCATTTGAATTAAAGCAGATCTATAGTTAGACTTGCATCAAAACATACCAAGAAGCTTTTATTGCATTTAAAATCCAACATTATGTCAGAGCTGAAAGAATGCAGAAATCTTCTTGGCATGGCATGAATGCAGATCCTCTCAGATCACCGCGGAGGTCGGCGAATACAGGAAAGAGCGCTGAGGTCATGAAGGGAGGAGGAAATAAAAGCCAAGCAGATGAATGCTTTAAAACTGCAGGCACTGGCAAAATGAACAAATTAGGTCTTCATCGGCTTTTTTTCTCGAGTCAAACGTTAAGGCCAATTAGCGCAGATGAAAGTAGGCCTCTCCAGCTGCCGTGATTGTATCGGTTGATGCTGCGCCATGTACATTCAGGATCCTGTGAATGGTTTCACTATCTGCCACTCTGGAAAGAATACAAAGGGATGTTTAGATCCAGTTCATTAAAGAAACGCCTCAGGAATGAGGAGTGAATTAAAATTTAATTGTTTCAGTTAGAAAGAACCAACTAAATGAAGACATTAGAGCGTGATGGATGGAAGGACTGCAGGGAAAAACCTTCTGGCTTTTGCTTTTGTTCAGGAAGTAGAATCTGCTGAAATGAAATAAAATGCAAATGATTATTTTCTATTAAAATCAGCTTGCAGACACAGAAGCTCAGAAGGAGCTTTGTGTCTGTCGGTTAAACTCCTCACTGCTGTTTTTGTTTTGTGCCTGTTGTGTCAGCAGGCATGGCTTCCAGCACCACCAGCACAACCAGCAAAGTCCGACTCGGCTAGAGAAACGCTGCACCTACAAACACTCAGCATTCTCATACTTTCAATATCGTAGAAAATAAGATTGAAATCACGACCCCAAAGAAAACCTTAATGATGTTTCAGGTTTACTTTACTTCAGCTGCACTAATGAGGTCAAAAGGTCACTCAAATTTGCTGTGCTGCAAATAAACCACATCTGCTAGATCATGTTTTACTGAAATGTTGGGAATTGTGATTAAATCAGGAAGTAAAATCTCAACCTATCAGTTGGTAGAGGTGCAAATATCCAGAGAGCTGGTACAAATAGTTTTGAACACAAAAATTTCTTTATATTTATAATTTTTTGCAAGCTGTAAAATATATATTTTTTTTACAAAATCACCAGATATTTTAATGCAGCTAACAATAATAGGACAAATTCTTCTAGTCAGAAAATGGGAAACAAAAGACAGAACACTGTCCAAGTAAGGCAGGTAAGTGTTGACCCTTAGATTAAGCTGTACAACCGTACATCTTTGAAAAGCAGAAGTAGAGCCTTCTGCACAACCAGCAAGAATGCAGTATGTAGTTTCTGGATAGTAAGTCAACAATCAAACACTTGTCTTTTCCAGCAGCCATTGTACAGTGCATACAATGGCAGTAAAACCAGCTGACCAAATGTTTTTAGAAGCAGTAGAAACCCAAATGGAAGAACAAAAACATGCAAATTGAGAGTTTTGCATAATACTCCCACTTCAAATAAAGTCTCCCAGAAACCTACCAATGATCCTGCTCAATAGGTCTTTGAGCAGGATAAGGAGCCAAAGCATATAGCCAAGTAAACCCAGAGCTGGTTTAACAGACACAAAGCAGACAGTTTTCCATGGCCATCTCAAACCTCTGGCCTGAATCCTATAGAAACCCCTCAGGATGAGCGAAAGAGAAGGACAGAGGGATTTCACAAAGAATGGTCACAGAGTCCTCTCTGTATTCTTCAGTCTTGTGAAATGTTGGTGGGGAAGACTAACTGCTGTCCTACTTGCAATTCAAGGCAGGGAAACTATTAAGGGAATTGGTTCCAATAAGTGTGGAGGGTATCGGCTAACAGTTTGGGTTCAGCGAAGCTTTATAAATTATTGCAGAATCAATAGCATCTAAACAAACTGCCAGACGTCTGTAAAACAGCAAAGATCACCTTTTCTTAACTGAAGTATAAAACACACTGGGATTTTTTCATTTAATATGCAGCTCATAAAAATAACCTGAGGACAAAAACTCTCCAGGATTATAGAAACTGTCGTTGCTCCAATTTAACTGTGATCAAATTAGCAGAAGACAGAACGCTTTAATATCCAAGGTGGTTTTGATGACTCTAATGTTGATGCTGCTTTTGAAAAGTCATCTACAACTTGATGACTTTTAAAACTTTGTTTCTCTTCTAGAGTGGATTTCACTTAGTTTTCCCTTTCAGGTCAAACAAATCCCCCAGATAGACCAAAAACAAACTCACCACAACACCTGCAGCACAAACACCAGCGCTACTTCAGATCACTGCTAATGGCTTCCTGAGCCGAGGGAGCACATCTTTACAACCTCTGTTTTTATTTCACCCTCCGTCTCTTAGGGGGCTGCAGAGGCCCTGTAACAGAGGAGAATCTCCATTTTCTTGCTCAGCTGTGTGAATAAAAATGTGTTAAAGCAGAAAATAGAAAAAGATAAGAGGTCGAACCATTGATCTGTTGTATCTCTGGCTGTTTGTAGTGACAGCAAAAGCTTTACAAGTAAATACACAAAAAACAAGTAAAAAGATTTAATTCAGTATGGATGAAAAATTACAGGCGTCTTCAGTCACACAATACACTGAAGATAAACACACTACAAAACCATAAAACCTTACCAAGTATTAATGCCTAGTTTCTAGTGAAAATATCTTGAAAGACAAAACTAACTTACAAGTAAGTTTCCAGCAAGATATACAAGCTTGTTTTACGTCAATAATTACTTAATATTCATAAAAAAGTATTAGTTCCAGTGGCAGATTATTTCACTTTAACATAGGAAAAAAGATCTTTTTATAAATGAAAATCTGCCAGTGGAACAAGAACGATTTCATCAATATTAAGGAAATATTTATTTAAAACAAGCTTTCTTGCTGAAAAGTTATTTTAAAGTTAGTGTGCTAAAATATGTGCACAGAAACTGAACCAAAATTACTAAGATTGTGTTTTTGCACCAAAAATCAGGGAGACTTTAAAAGAGAATTAATTTATATAAAGTATAACTGCTTTGGTTACTGGCATCAAAATATGTTAAAGTTTTAAATAATAACTTAATAAAAGTACAGCGATGCCCCTTTCCTACCTACAGCTGCCTATAGTCAGTCATCTAGCTGAAAGAAGGCTCTTATATTCCTACATGAAAAAAAATATCTACTTTGATGCTAATGTTTTGCTACAGAGCAGAATGGAAAAAAGCTTCATAACATTCTTTACAAAAAGGCCTTGAGAATTACCACACCATGGGATGATGTCCTGTGTAAGACCACTGAGGTCACAGCATCTATTGTTTGTGAGCATAAAGTTTCTCAGGTCAGAAAATGCTTTCCTCCGCTTTGTTCTATGTACAAAAGACCTTCTGATGTCGGCAAATTGCACTGAATCGATAACCAATCTCTGAAAAGGTTTCAGCAGTCATTATTACCTTCAGGTATGACTTGGTCATACCTGAAGACATACATGTTGTTAACCCTTTAACAACATGTTTACCAGCAGAAACTCAGCAGACAGGCAGTTCCACCAGGCGTTTGCTAATCGCTGCTGGCTAGTCTGAAGGAGCTGAGTGGGGAAGTCATGAGGGGACAGCTGCTCTGTGAGGCAGAAGCTTGGAAGCTGCAGCCCCGAGGAGGAGCTGCACCTGGAAGGCGGGGCTAGGTCCATCCAGGTGTTTAGCGCAGCTGAATGGTTGCCATGGTAATTAAAGGATTTCTCAAACATGCTTGAAAGAATCAAGGCAACACTCTAGGTATGTTTTGATGAGGATATAACTTTATAACATGATGTAAAGCTCAAAACAATTGATGTTACATAATACTGGCCCTTTATCTAAATTGGATAGAGAGGAAAAAATGATGAATTTGTAGATATTACAGAAAAATATGAACACACAGCTCAGAAAATTGAAAGTAGAAAGCAGAAAAACAGTAAAAGCCTTTCAAGAAACTGGAAGCAGTAACCTGGGAGGATCTGCCGGCTGTACTGAAGCTCAGCTTTAACGGCATTTACAACAAAAGTTGTTCTTGATAACTAGCAGGGCTCTTCTTCCAGCCTCTTCCTGTCTCCCCCTTTTCTCCCTCCTTCTCTTCCCCTCAGAGCAAAGCAGAGATAATGTACAGCACTTTTATGCCTTCTGCTGAATTAAACATGCAAGGAACAGCCTGCGCTGGGCGCTAGAGCTGAAGCAAAGAGAGAGGGAATTTTAAAACGCCTTTCTATGTACCCCCTTCAGAAAAGTCTCCAGAGAACTGCTGAACATTCTTTACAATTAAAAAGATCTGTCGCAGATAGGCTGAGCTGAGGGAAGCTGAACAGGACAGCCCTGGTTTCACTAATTGGTCTGGTTGAAAAGGACTGTCAGTTGTTGTTGTGCAGAAGAAGCCAATCGCCAAGCGGAGGGCCGGAATACCGCTCGGAAATACTCCCGAGACTTCCCTTCCACCTCCAGCTTTCGTTGCTAGAGCCGTAAATCCCATCCTGAAAAATATCTCGCTCCTTTTCACATCTCTGTCATGTCTGTGCTGCAGCCAAAAGATCGGGCTTCACAAGTTACAAATCTGGCAGTCTGTAACTCCTGGATCCGAGGCAGATAACTTAGTTTTTCCAGACACACTCGGTCTCGGGTGGGTTAAACACAAAAAAAGCTAACTGCTGCTGTCTTCTCATGCTCTCTGCGGGAGAAATGGTTTCAGTTTCTGCCCAGCTTCTGCTCTTTTTCAGACTCCATGTCTCTAATCTGAGAAGAGAAAGTCTCCTTTTCTCTCCCGGCCTGTTTGGTATTCCCCAGATGGAGCGCAGAACTACCACCCTCCCCTCCCTTCTGGCCCCTTTTCCTTTCTGACAGCGCCAACTGACCTGTTACCGAGCGCTCTGCATGGGGTGGGGGCCAACACTCACAGAGGCAAGGACAAGACTCTACAGGGGTGAGGCTCATAAGAGCAGCCTCCAGCGGCACATGCAACATGAGGCGCCACAGCGAGCTACAGATCAGAGAGGGGGACGTGTAATTATCACACCCCGCTTTCAGCTGGCCGCAAGAACAGCAAGGGAAAAAAAAAAATATTAATACAAGCGAATCATGGAGGTGTGAAAAAAGATCAAACATGTTCTAATATATTCAAAAAGTATTTTATATTCTGTTACTGGATTCTTAGGTGATATGTTCCTTTAAAGGGGCAGCTTTATGTATTTTCCAGGCACATGGTGCTATTTTATAGCAAAGATATCTATGTTACCTTCAGTTGTTATAAAAATGCTACATATATCAAATATACCTTGTAATTTAACACCTTGAAATTGGGCCTCTGTCTCTTTAAAAACTCCTGCTTTACTAATCCTTTAACAAAGCTTTTACCAGCGTTGCATTGAGAAGTAGTTCCTATAATGAGCTCAGCAGATCCACCAGGTGTTTGCTAATTGCCGCTGGCTAGTCTGAAGGAGCTGAGTGAGGGAAGTGAGAGGAGCTCTGAGAAGGAGCTGCGTCTTGAAGGTGGAGCAACATCCAACCAGGTGTTTTGCAGAGCTGCATGGTTGGAGTAAAGGATTTCTCAAACATGCATGAAAGAATCAAAGCAACAGTCCAGTTGTGTTTCTGATGGGAGAATAACATAACATGATATAAAATAAAAAATATTTAAATAGCTTTACGTAATATTGCTCTTTAATCTGTAGCTCAAGAAGTCAAATAAATCACAGTGGCTTCAATACAATAATACTGTTTCCACCACTTTTCCAAGGTTAGGTTGAGAAAGCAACAGCAGGAAAACCAGGACATATTTCCTGTCAGCAACACCTTCCACTTTGTTTTGGGAAATCTTAAATCAGGAAACAAAAAGTATGATTTCCCTCCAGTCTTCATCATTCCTTCCTCATCGTACCTGTACCACCTAATATAACTCAATCTGATGAACAAACAGCAGCGGTTAAAACAAACTTATCTGGTTCCTACCACACAAAGGTTACACATTTCAGATGCTTAATGTAGAATCTTGGTTTTTGGGTTATGACCCACATCTCAAGACTTTATATGAAAATACAGCAGATGGACTAGTAAACCATGAATTCCCTTCTGCACCGTCATGTACTGAAGGAATGCAGTCATTGCTGCAGACCCTGATACCAAATGGCACCAAAACAGAAAGAATACATGTCCAACTCAGAAAAAATATCATCGTAAAGCTAAGTTATTAGAAAGATATTTCAGAAAATATTTAGATTCAAACATTAAGGGGTCAAGTTGTACAACGATGACTTGCAGAGGGAGCCAAAACCTTTCTGATGGATAACTGTATGGGACGAAACATAAGCTTTTCTTAATGCTTCTTTTAAATAACATGACTTAAATCTCTCAGTAAACACTATACATATCAAATTTTTAAATTATATAATTCAGATTTTGACTTTTTCAAGTCATAATTCTGATTGTATTTCTTGAAAGTATAACTTTAACGTTGAGAAAAAAAAATCACAATTCTGAAATCAAAGTCAGAATTTAAGAAAAAGTAATTTTGAAAATCTTCTCCAGAAACTCTTCTTTTCATCCGTACCTTCCCAGCTGAATATCTAAAATCAAATAACTTTTTAAATATTCAAATTTGCTGAAACAAACCTGTATTTACATATGTAATGGAAAGGCCTCTAGAATAAACTGCATGATAAACACGCAGGTTGCAAATTACAGTGTTATTTTAAACAAATGCATCAAACCTCACGGTACAGTATGCGGTGCGTTACATAATGAGCATCCAGGTGTGATGGTGGATTTAACTGAAGATGCTGTGACAAAGCAAGTGTACGGTTTTTGTGTAGAGTCTGCAGAACCAGAAATAGGTCCCTGTGGCAGGTCTGTTGAAGAAGCTAAACACAGCAAATCAGAGCAGGTGCAGCGAGGAGGGAAGTTGAGGCAGTTTGGTATTTATGGACTGATAACACAGAGCAGCGTAATTAATTACCAGATTCTCTGCAGAGTCTTTTTGAAATGCTTTTCTTTTATTGAAAGTGGGTTGTGCTGAAACAAAAAGTTATGACCAATGAAGCTTTTTCTCGCTGAGGGTGCATCCACGCTACAAGACTCTGGGAATAATTAGGCACCAAATTTGTAATCTCAGTTTAATATTACCTTTAGAAATCCCTGGAGAAACAAAATGCTGAGGGCAGATGCTGGATATAGTCACATGGAGCCCTCAAAAAGCCAGGGCTTTTATTTTTACCCATACCTCTAACAAAAATATTTCCATTTAAATATAATACTGTAGCATTGTAAACAAAACATAAATAGCTGTCTCTCTCAATTTATACTCAGACAGATATCATATAGTTACTGGAAAAATGTTATTCTTGGAGCATGGATGCACCCCACAGAGTCCTAAACAAAACCCTACATCCCATTTTTTCTGTAGGGAAACAATAAACACAATATGTGTAAGAACTGAAGTTACACTATGGCTGTCTGCAAGTTATTTCAACATAATTGGCAGCTTGTGCAGACAAATGATGCGGCTGTACGCAGAGTCTCCACTGAAATATTTAGTAAGAAAGCAGATACAACTGTCTCATTTACAGAACAACAGATCGTACAGTATGTCCAACATCAATCAGCAACAAGGGAACTGCTCGGCGGTAGAAGAGCTGAACCAGCTTTCCTTCAGAACAGAAAAAAATCAATATAAAATCCAAACATTTCAGCTCTTGATTTAATGGCAAAATTGCATATTTCCAACCCACACGACAGTAGTTACAGTTCATGTTGAGGAATAACAGCTATAGTATGTTGACAATACTTTTTTCTTTGACAGTACACTGGATCATGAGAATATAAAAAGGGAGAGATCAAAACATTCATTAGAAATTCCCTTTTTTCTGTTATTGTTTATGTTGAAACTGATGAAACAACTGAAAAACCGTTTTAAGTGCAGAGCTTCTGCAGGGTCTTATAAAGCTATTAAAAGTCTTATATTTGAAATCTAGGCTGTAAATTTGAAACTTCGTTCATTGATTCCTTCCTCTAATGGACGTTTAAACAGTTTTGCTTTGAGAAACAAAACTCTTCTGGTCTAGCTGAGGAATTTAGGCATTAACTACTAGAGCACAGGCAGGCCGGTCCTTCATCTAGACTGTAGGACATTTACTATCATCGTGATAATAATGGTATTTAAAAACTCAAAAACTGTACTGTTGGAACTGTTATTTTTATTTTCTCCACATTTTGTTACAAGAGAGCATCAACATGTTGGAAAACGTGATTATAGTTAATAATGAGGGAAACAGGGAGAGCAAATACCTTAGATCTCCTTTAAAAATGCCTCTAACCAAGTGGAACCTGCACTACCACAGAACCTAACATTGACGGTTTTCTTTATTTCTGTTATTGAGCGTTCAGCCAATCAGCACCTAGAAAAATAAATGGCGCTCCCGGATTGGTTGCTCTACAAATGTCCGCCGATAGCATGTGAAGTAGCGTAGTGTTTAGGTATTTATTTAGATATTATCTACAAAAAAATCCCCAAATACAGTTTTTACACGTATCATTTGGAGTAACGTTCCACAGAAAAGTCTGAGTAGTCGGGGCTCCACTGCAGGTCCAAATACTGTGTACAGGTTAGTGATAAAGATCACAAAACTTTATGCTTTTGGTGTCCTTAAGATGCCTGTTTGAAATGTTTTTCAAGAGTAGTATTTGTGTTTCATAGTCATGCAGTTACCTCAAAAAATAAGTTGGAAATATTTTTATATCATCACTTTTATCGCTGTTATGACGGTACATAAGATAGTGTAATAAAATGTGATGCCTCGTTGCAGTTTGTTTAGAGTTAAAACCTTATTCATGGTCATGTTCTCCATCAGAGGTGAACATTAAACACGACTAAGCTTGGAAAAGGGGACATCAACAGTTTTGTCAAAAAACTACTGAAGTTGCAAAAGATATCTAACTTGTTTAAGTGATTTGATAAGTTAAATATAAGGCATAATAAGTTAGTATTATTTTGGAAACGTGCAGAAACCCTTTATTTTACTGTTTTGTTAATTGCAACAACTTGTAATAAACAAAATGTGTGTTCAGCTTGTAGGGCAGATTATTTTCAGTTTTAACGGCAGCTTTGATGGACGCTCCTGTGCCAAGTTAGAAGCAGTGCTGACCTTGAATAAAGTGACCACTGCCACCTTTTGTGTGCTGTATCTAAAATGCTTAATGCCTTTTTAAATCTTAATTTAACCAAATTGTCAGTCTTCATTTAGGCTTTTCGCCTGATATTGTCTATTTAGAGTTAATTTTTCCGAGCAGTTGAGTTCTCTGTGGCTTGAAATGTTCCCGTTGTGACCTTCCCTCCGTGCGTATGCCAGTCTACGTTCTTCCAAGCGGCTTTTTTCCGTCTTGTAGTGTTTTCCTGGACGGGTCACCTCACCGTTACAGTGACATAAAAATGATTCACATAAGCTGTTAATTAAAATGTTTTCTCAAATGAAATGTTTTATTTACACCTGATCTCCAGAGACTTCACTCTTGACTTACTGCATTATATTTCTCACATAAATTGCTGTGCTTTATTTACTGCTACATTCAACTTGTAATTTCTCAAGAGAAACAGGAAACTGGCTGGAAAACATTTCAAATACGCCTGAAACACAAAGAGTGGAAAACACGCACTTTCATCCCTGGTAAACAATCAGAGCTGCAGAGCTTGTGTCTTAAAATATTTCTGTTTTCAACGTTTGTTAATCAAGAAAATATGTCACAAAAAAAAAAAAAAATCTGATTCTGATTTTTAAGAAATACATTGAGAATTTAGTGTTCCAGTTTTGCCTTAAATAATTTCAGGCTCATCTTACCTGACTTTCAAAGGATAAATTAGTAATCTCAGAAGAATCTACAGATCTAATCTAAAACTGCACTTAAACCTTATAGGATGTTTATTAAATCTGTATTTTATACACCTGAGACTAGGAGTTGTAAGCTAATTAAAGCTCTTTAGTCTTCCAGGTTTACCTGAACTATTTTTTTCAGATTAATATTGAATCATCACACCTCCTGAAGAACAGATTACGTACACTCACTGTCCACTTTATTAGGCCCACCTTCAGGAGCATTAGCAGGTTTTGAAATACACAAACAGATGTGATCAGTCACATCTGGATCCTGCTGCCATGTGATTGGCTGATTTGCTACCTGTCTTAACGAGCCACTGAATAGGTGTGACTAATAAAGAGGCTGGAGAGTTTGTGCCGAATGTCACCAAAAAAGTTTTCCGATCTAAACTTGGAGTTGTGGCTGATAGTGTGAATATAACATACATTGTGTAAATGAGAAATTGTTAGATTTTCTTTTCTTTAGTATTCATAAATGCATCTTGAATATTTAATAATCAGAAAAAGACCCTAAAACATTCAAAAGTGATAAATGACATCCAATAACCTCCAACAATGCTGGTGGATATCTCACTCGACACATGGAGCCAAAACAGAAAAAAATAGGACTGTTATTATATAAAACTGGAACATAAAACAACTGAGCAGTCCTCTGAGGAAGGAAACAAGTGGGAAGAAAGTAAAGAAGGTAAAACAAAAGAAGGAAGTAGAGTTGGAAACAAAGAAAAGCAATTTTTTTATTCATTTAATGAGTCATTACAGACTCAACGTGAAACTTTGTGAAACCCCCCCAGGCTCTCGGTGCATCTTTTTCCAAGCAAGATCAACACCATTACACAAGAGCAACAACAACAACAACAACAACAACAACATCTACAACAACAACAGCAACAACTGTGCTACAGTGACACACCGCCCAATACACGGATGATGCACATCATTAACACCACAGCCAGCCACACATTAGCACACTGGTAAGTCTGTCATGTGACTCAGCATGGGGCCCCTCACTTCAGCGGCTCCCATCGGGAAACCAGGTGGTGTCGCAGGGAGCGAGCCCCCAGTAGAGCCAGCATTCGGCGATTAAGAAGGAGTCGCTCACTGTTGTCAGGACGATAAGTTTAGTCTTTCAGAGTTTTTGTTTTTTTGTTTGTTTTTTATAAATTCAGGTTTCGTCACAAGAGCAACAGCAACATCCACAGAAGCTGTTAACAAGTTGATGAACATTTTAAATCAATCTGGGTGATTTTGTGACGTTTATTATGTTTCTAGTTGCGATTTCTGGTAACGTTTACAGTACAAACACTGGAGTCACTCTGCACATAATCACACAGCGAAGCTGAAGCGAGAAGAACGTAGCGATAAGCAGCGTAGCGTCAAGAGTCCGCTAAGGTTTCTGACTTACACTGAATCAAGTCTCCCCTGGTTACAGTTTAACACGGTCACAAACTGAGCCACAGCGCACAACTTTTGCCTCACAAGCATCACAACAACTTCTTTCTGTTTTTATTGTTCTCGTGGTCCTCTTTAGATATTAATATACAGGAACTGTGAAGCATAGAGGAAATTACTGATGGCAACTCTGCAGTCAGGTTGGAGTTTAAGCAGGTAGGTGTCGAGCTAATGGAGGCGATTTGAATTTTAGTGCGGAACAGGAAGTTGTTTTAAACTCCCTCACTTCCTCCATCTCATTCTCTGATTTCCAGACCCTTCTTCTCCTCTCCGCATCCTCAGACATAAATGGCAGTCCGGGAGATGACAGAGCCATCCCTCTGGGACTCCATGTCGTCGTCGAGGTACACATCCATTTCTGCTTCGCCTCCATGACCCCTGTGGGCATGATACGCCGGAGGCAACGCGTTCCCGCCACCTCCAAATCGATTGTATCGCTCGTCTTCCTCCTCGATGCTGTCGTCCAGGTTAAACTTTCTCCTCTCAGCTTCATCCATCTCACCGCAGAGGAGGATGTCATGGGGGGTTGGCCGGTTTCCGGCTGGGGCGTGATGGAGGTGGTGGTGGTAGCTGTTGGGTTTCTCTGTCAGTGTCCCAGTGGCGTCGCAGCCCTCGCGGTACGTGTACACCGGCCCGTTGTTGTTCGACCCGGTTCCGTTCTTGCTGCCGTTTCCGGAGCCGGCGAATAGCAGGCGGGCTTTGTTGCCGTAGTCTGAACCGTTGCTGCCTCCGTTGCCCGCCGCCACGGAATCCCCGCTGCTGGGGAAGCCCCGCCTCTGTTGGCGGCGGCTGCGGGTCAGGAGGACAACAACGAGAGTCACGACCAATAGGAGGGCCAGGAGGGAGCCGATGACCGCGCCCGCCACTGCGCCGGCACTGGACGGATCCTCCAAGGCTTCTGCAGAGGGGATGGAGGGGTTGAAATGAGGGAATTGAGTGGAGGAAGAGAAAAGGAAGGAATTGATGGCTGTAGTTCTTCTTGTATTGTAAGTGGTGATGATAGCACGTGTGTTACAATCCTCTTACAAGTGTGTGGTAATGTTCTTCTCAGTGTAATCCCTTGGTGAGGGTGCAGTCATTGCTGGGATCAGGCTGAATGGGACTCATTCACTCTCCCAGCTGCTTTTTGTGCGACATTTTGCAGACATTTTGCTCTACATTTATGTCTGTCCAGCTGTCGGTTCCCCTTTTGTTGCCCTCTCCCTGCTTTTTTCGGCAGCTGGAGGGGGGTAAAGCCTTTTCAACTTTGGGTTGGTGTGAGCCAAGTTTGCCTCTCCACTCATGTTTCAGTTGAATATTGAAACAAGAATGAAGTCGAGCGTACAACATCAGCAAACACAGGTTTGCTTTGGACCTTATTTTTTGTCTCTGAAACGGATTAAAGGTTTTCGGTCCAGCAGAGCGACACAGACAGACACAGAAGCAGAACCAGAACAGAGAGGTGAGGGTGTTAATTGAGAAGAATGAAATGAGCACAATTGTGCCTGGAAAGTGTTTAACATCCCCAAGCCCTTCCAGTTTGAACCTGCCTAATTCCCTTTCTCCCATTTGTACCCGCTCCACCTGCCCTTTATCTCCCCTCTCATTGTCCAGTTCTCTGCTGTCGCTGGCTTTCTCCTTCTGACTGCTACTGGTCAGCTAGTCAAACCATTGGGCAAAATGATCACCTGCTGTTAACCTGGGACCCCATCCAAACCTCACTGACAGGCAGCACACAAAGGTACAAGTCCACACTGCAGAAAGGCTAATGCGAGGCAGTTTTTAGAAGGATTCCGAGTAGAAATGAGAAAGAAAAAAAGCTAGATTAGATTTTGTTACATGCAGAACGTGACTAATAGTGGATAAAAACGTTGTCAGAACCGCCTGACCTCTTGATCCACTTCCTTCTGATTTTTCCATTCAGGAAAGAGAAATTTTTCAGTTGTTGTGACATTACTCTTTTAAAATTTTGCTAGTTATTGATGACAGCACTTATGTACAATGAGATCATTTAGTCCTTGAAACCTTTTGCAAGTTGTAGTTTTAGCTACAGGATGATTGTTTATGTCACAAACACCAACCGTTGTAAGAGGGGTGTGTAAACTTTTCACATCCACTCTAAGTATGCAATTACACGCTGTCATTTTTTCTTTTTGTAGTTGAATTACATGCAGACTTCCCTTTGAGACGCTGTACAATTACAGGAGAGCAGAACAGCTGCAGGTCTGAACTCCTTTTTGTTTTATGCAAATGACTCGCTGGTTCTGCCAGCTCTCCTGGAAAACACAGCCAAGCATGCCAATCAAGCAATCTAAGGTTCACTGAAATGATGCTGTTAGGGTATATGTGCAAAAGAAGCAACATTATGTGAATGACATTGTTTTCCTTCAGAGATACCACATTGGACATTGGATAATGGCCTCTCTGGAGCTGCAAAGTGTGGTTATGCTAACAAAACCAGCAGGGGGATGTCACTACAACTGGGCCTGGATTGAGAGCCTGTGATTCATGCAAAATGTTCATTCTGACAGTGCAGAGGGAAAAACAGATGAAAGAAGAGAGGAGCTGAGCAAAGGGACAGCAGAGGAAGCCTGAGTAGGTTTTTGGTGGAGGAAATGGAGAGTAAAGTTGAAAGGAGAGCGCTGGTTGGTTTTAAAACACTATCTGAAAGTTCATATGGGAAGACGATGCCAGGATGACACAAACCGGCTGTGAGAGCAAGGGGAGGCTCAGGGGAAAGGGTATGGTAGCTAAATTAGGAGGCAGTGTTTATATCCAATTGAAGTGATAGAATGTACTAAGGATGATGAATCCAACTTTCCCTGTCCTACTTTCTCTTTTCAAACTTACAGATTGGCATTGAAACACAACATGTGGGCCAAAGTGATATTTATTTTTATTGTGCCATTTATATTTTAGGCATTAGTGGCATTTATCAAGTGCCTGGGAGACAGAGAGACAGCTGAATAATTGTCTTTTGTGAGAGGGCCTTTGGTGGCTGTCATCCTTCTGTTAATCAAGTGCTAAAGAGTCCATTATTCTGTATAGGCTATACAGACAATGCACCTAAAAAGGTCATTAGAGCTGGCATGTTCATTTTTCAATAGATCAGGTCATACACAGGAGCAGTGTGAATTTCTCCCCATTTTTCTACAAAACCTAATGACTGCTGATATTTTCACTAAAATTATGTATAAAGCAACTATCTTCTGCAACTAGGAGCAATCATTTCTCCCCTTAAATTAAACAGAAACACATATTTGTTTTCAATACCTATGTTGTTCTTTTTGCAATAAGATTACTCAAGAAAAAATGCTAAAATGACAACAGTAACACTAAGAATATCAGATGGCAAATATGAGCATAGATAATGGTCCATATTATGAATTAGCACAACATAAATCAACTGAATTGAGCTGAAATTGAATGTTAACCAGCTTTTCTTTCAAAGGACAGACAACAAGCATGCAGTTAGCTTAGTGAAAGGCCTCTTGCTAGCTATTTGTTTAGACATGTGGCCATATTGTCCAGATGTTAGCTTAGAAACTAGCCTGTTAGCTTTGTAGTCATCCCACCCTCCATTAATTAGCCTTCAGCTTGACTATCCCAAGAACTTTTCTTTCAGATCAGAGTAAGAGGATGTGGATGTTGTGAGCAGGGCATTAGAAAGCAGACTTAGGCTGCGTTCACACTGCAGCCTGAAGTGACCCAATCCCTATTTTTTGTCAAATCAGATTTTTTTGATGATGATTCACACTTCCAAATATATCCAACCTGTATGTGTTCACCAGTGTGAACAGGCAAAAGACCTGAAGGTGTCCCGCATGTGCAGTAGAGGGTGCAATAATGTCAGCGTTCTCAGTGTTTTGCCAACCGTCATAAAAGGAAGTGCTCAGTGTTTTCGGAAGTAAACATGGAGGCCAACGGTGGAGCATAGCTTGCACATTTAGAGTTGTTGTCCAACCGGGCACCATTTGAACAAATTAATCCTCATTACATTTCGCCATAGTTGTTGTTTTTCTTCTTGCTTGTGCGTATCAGGATGCAGAATAGTGACATCTGTCGAGTATCAGGGACGTTCAGGTCGGATGAATGCGACCTGGACGTTAGGCCACATTTGAACCGGATACCCAAGTGACCTGCGTCGCATTCGAAAGGAAACAGACCTGTGTTTTTAGACTGTTATGTCAGATACAGGTCGCATTACGTCAAAAACAATCGGAATTGGATCACTTCAGGCTGCAGTGTGAACGCAGCCTTAATGCGTGAAAGGTCTTTGAACCATTATCATAAAAATGCTGCGTAAATTCAATTAATTTAATATTACATTTTAAATATCAGTGGAAATCTGACAATGTGTGGACATTTCCCATCTCCACTCCATTAACTCAAAGAAAAAAAATTATTGATTGGCACTCTAATAATGAATGCATTAATGTTTAATTTCATCACTTGTTATCATCCATCAAAACCAGATATAGCATGTAAATGCTTTACAAGGCAGGCAAAAGTGGATGTTATGTTTAGTGATGTTTTTAATAGATGCAGGCTTTATGAGGGCGTTATCCGACATCATTTATTACAATCTAAGACACTAATGGATCCCAGTTTAGTGCCGACAGTAAAATGCCAGATTTACGATCAAAGTTTAATGTCAAATTCTTGTCAACCATGCTGCGAGACACTTTAGTAAACACTCTTCAGTGCGAATACTCCCCCCTAAAAAGTCAAAAGGAGAGGAGCCTATCATCAGCAAGAAAATAGGCCACGCTTGTCATCCTTATTTCTCGTCAACAGACGCAGGCTGGCTGCATTAAGAAGCACAGTGATAAATGTCACAGAGAGAGGCAGGAGGGCTTAGATCAGTCTCTGTATTAGTGTCATGAACATGGAGGAGATTAGAAGAGAGGGAGAGCGAGAGACCCATGAAAACTACCCATTTCTACTCGGCTCCACTCACAGCGGTTGGGATAATCTAAAGCAGATGATTTGAGATGTGGGGAAGCAAGGTGGAAAGAATTAGGGCTGAGAGGGACGGACAAACAGCCTCAGAGAGAGGCGTGAAAAACTAAAATAAACCCAAATCTGAATAATCGGAGGGTCGTCTTCTCCGCCTCTCTCCCTCTTTTCTGCACTTTTTTCATTCTTTGAAGTGGGGCATGAAAAGACACCACAGGCAGTCATATCACACTGACTACAATTAAATGCTGCTTTTGGGCAAGGAGGTCTAGTACTGTTGAAATTACTAAGAACCAAACACTAAAACACTGAATGAGGAAAAACATGGAAGAGCAAAAAAGTGTCAAAGAGGGAGGATTTTAACAAAATAACTGACTTTTCCACATTTTTTACTCTAGTCAGATACAAATCTGAGACAGGACACTTTGTAATATATTCTACCATTTAGGGCTCCCCTGTAGTGAGATTTAAATGTGTAGTTATGATGGATTTTATTAGCAGGTTTAGACTAGAAGGTGAGACAAAGATCAGCACCTCTTTTAGCTTCCAGCATCTAAATTTCTGCTTCCAGATTCAGTGCGAAAGGCCTTGGAGATAAAACAACCTTTTGCTTGGGAAGCCATCAATACATTATCATCATTCAAACCACATCTGTTCACAAGGCACAAGTACTGCACCAAAACCCAAAGGAGAGAACTAAAAAAAACAATATTTTAGTTTGAAAAGACTACCGTTAGACTGAAGCACAGAATAAACACAAAATAATTCCTGCTAAACTACTTTTTGTTTGTTTAGCCTTTAAGCACTGCGAGCTTTCCTTTTTAAAGGCACATGCCCTTAATTCACAGAGATAAAACAGCGTGACAAATATTCACAAATTCTCGTGTTCACCTTCTGTAGAACAGTATTGGCATTGTCAGTATAAAAAGATTTAAATCCAGTTTTTATCAAGTGCAAAGCAAGAAACTGTGCAGCTTAAAAGTTAAAAAGATTGATTTTACTTTAAAGGCTTAAACTATTATTGTTTAAAAACTGGTAAAACCAAAGAAATGATGAAAGAGCAAACTTTATTAATAAAGATGGTTTAAAGATGTTTGGCACAAGTTAATACTCCCACAATACCCGTCTGAATCTGATTAGCATTTATTCCTGGATGGCAAAGCAAACCAGCTGAGCCATTTTTCCAATGACATGCTGGGATTTTTCTAAATCAGACGGCCACAAGTGCATGACGCCCCTTGAAGGTGTTTATGCCATAGACACGTTGACCTGGCTCAGTGGGAACTATGGAATAAAAGCTCTTTAAGTAGGAGCAAGTTTCCTCAAGTAAACATGGCAACATTGTTCCGGTGCAATTTAACATCATTACATATAACAATTGGGCTCAGAATGATCTACCTCCTCCTTTAATCCACATGGTGGCTTTTTAAGTTTCCTTAACACAGAAATTCAAACTTTACATGCAGCAAAAGCAAAAATCTAATCTAGAAAATAAATCCCGTGCAGTTATAGACTCACTCTGGTGCGTAGAAGTTTCTGACTGACTTAATGACATAATTAAAAAAATAGAACATATGTCATGGACATGATCATCCCAGTGATGTAAACATTGCTATCTAGGCTCAGACTCCAACATCACAGGATGCTAATGCTGCACTGCAAAACCACAAAACATTACCAAGTATTTGTAGTCAAGTTTCCAGCTCAAGTATCAAAATGAAGTATGATAAAAATAACTTTTAAACAAGCTATAGGAATTTGTCTTAAGTCAATAATTCCTTAACGTTGATGAAAAAGTACCAGTTATAGGAAAAATGTCTTGTTATTTAAGTAAAATAACCAGCCAGTGGAACTAGTACTTTTTCATCAGTATTAATAAATTATTTGCATAATACAAACATCTATAGGTTTTTCTTACTTCAAGTGTATTAAGATATTTGCAGTAGAAACTAAACTAAAAATAATTAAGATTTTGTGTTTTTGCAGTGTTTGATTTGTTTCAAAAGTTGGAGCTTAAAGCTGGGAATGATGTCACACATTGGGAACGCACATGTAGGTCGGGAAACCATGCGATTGCTAATTACTAAAAGCCAATAATATATTTATCTTACTTTTATTGGTTAAAACACAAACGGAACACCCAAGCAGGCATATATCCTTTACAGCAATATTTAATACAAAGTTTACATCAGCAACCTTCATCATAATTTCTATTTGCACAGTCAGACTGGAAGCTACACTCAGGGCTGCTCAGTCAGCTCAAACTTTCTCATATCAGAATTCCAACATCAACAGGAGTTTTGTTGCATTTCTGACCGCAAAGAGACACAAGAGTACTCTTTACTTTCTGATTGTGCATTTTAATGATGACTCAGCCATAGTACAAGTTCTATTCAAAAAGAGGCAGAGACTCAGACAAGAAGAATTCATCCCACTGAGAGCATCAAAACCAACAAAGTATCAAATTCTCTGCAAAAATTCAAATAGTTTTTCCTCTTTCAAACATCTGTAATCTCACAAGTCTAGAACTGCCACACAGCTGACCCCAAAGCAGTTTGAAAAATTACTCGTGTACACAGAAACGTGAAGAAAGCTTCACAAACACACAGCAGAAACGCTCATTAAATGTTCTTTGTTTTGTTGTAGTTCCTACACACACACATTCTCTGGCAGCATTACACACACATGAGCACAGTGAGCTCTTAAAAGCTCCTATTAGCCTGAAGACAGCAGAAGCCTCAGAGTACATCTGTATCACACCTCTGACCCAGACAGAGTAATTGTACATCACACACTCTGCTTAATTACCCCTGATGACACAGACAACCTTGCACACATGAAAACACATACACAGTCTATTAAATTACCCTCTGATGATCACTGATCTTTACACACACTTCATTTACCCCACAACTGAAAGTCGACAGACACACACTCACCTCTGAGCACACACACACGTCTAAGCACTGCCGTTTCCATGACAATCTCAATTATTTCCCATGCATCCCCACGATGCCACAGCGAGAGGAAATTTCCCATCTGAATCATCCTCCGTTCCTTCTCTTCATCAGGGATTCTGGCCACCGCTTTTCATCTACTGGCTCCTCACTTTTCATCAGTGAGGGAGCAATCAGAGGGTGGTCAGGAACGACGGAGAGACGGTAAGAAAGAAATTAAACTGTAAACCACACAAGAAGGAGACTGCGATGAAAGGAGGGGAAAGTCAAAACGACTTCTTAAGCATCTTGTTTTTGGCATTTTTCTTGGCCCATTGGCCTCCCCGTGCTCTCTCCTCAGAGACTTTGGATTTTAAATGGATGCTTTCTGACACAGAGTAAGCAGATGGGATGAGAACTAAAAGGCACAGACAGACGGGAAGGAGAAAGTAGGAGAGAGGGGGAGAGGAGGAGAAAGCGCGAAACGCGATATAAACAAACGGGACGCAGGATGCAAAAATGTACAATAGAATACAACACACTTAGAATAAAAACAAGGCTCATGCAAGAGTCAGGACAGAGTGTGAAAGCACGAGTGTACACACATGCACACACATTAGGTCTAATTAAGTTTTTTCATTTTACTGCCTCCTGCAGGGGTTCTGAACTTCAGGGGGTTATGCAAGTACCTCTCCACTTTCCTGTTCAAGCTCTGCGCTTAGTTAGCACCCAGCTGCTGCACATGCAGGCTCTCATACAAACACTCAATAACTGACTCATTTAAACACAAAAACAGACAACCTTTCTACACAACTCCTGGCTCCACTCGCCTTAATAAACCCCTTCTGCCTGAAGTATGAGTGCACAAAAAAAAAGCCTGGAAACCCCAAATAAGATGCTTTTTTTTCTTTTTGAAGACGGTTGCTGGCAAGTGGCACAAAAACCAACTCAACTCTGTTGAAAAGCTTCTGACTTCTGATTTGCATTTTACGCCAACATGGAAACAAATGCTCATCAGATTCAGACATAGAAATGTAAAGCTTATGAGGGAATGAACTCCAGCCAGCAGGTTTACAGAGCTCAGACTAACAGTACGGTTGTAAAATACAGTCATAAAATCACACAGCAAGGCAACAAAACGGAGCCAACAGGACTCAGCATTGATTTCCAGCCCATGAACATCGACTAATGGTTGTCTTATGGTTTGAGTTCATATTGCACAGAGTAAGTCTACTTTAACAGCAGAAACTGATACTGAAAGCCAGACTAGTTTGCATCCAAGACATAAAATACATTTGTTCCTGCGAGGCTTAAAATAATTGGGAGAGATTAATATCTTTGGTTTCCTTTAAGATAATGATCCACTGTAAAATGTTTTCATTTTGAAGTCGGAACTGTGTATTTTTAGTACTTGGACCAAACAAACTGTGAGCGAAAGGGAATAAGAGATGTGGACAACCTAGCTGGGCTTGATTTTGCTCCAACGAAAACTCGTTCATGTCAAAATCCATCTAACAGCTAACATGTGGTCTGTGACGACGTTAGGAATGGATAACACATTTAAGACTGCTTTGTATGTTATTTATACTAAGCTAGTATGAATAAATGATATGCCAGAGACCTAAATTTACAGCCAAACAGAATAAAGTTTGTCACTAAATTATAATCTTGAAACACTGAAAGACTTTACAGATGCTGCACTAATGCTTCAGGTTGAACACGACCAAGACAACGCAGCAAAGTGAAACATTCATGCAACAAAAGGTCATTATTCAAAAAATATATATGTATTTTAATTTAGATAAAAGCTTTTAAATTGGCAGATTCCAGCTGGTGCCCTAATTTCTGAATATTTAACAAACTTTACAAATTTAACCAGAGGAACACTGCATTAGTTTTAATGACAAATTAATGGCACTATTTTCTGAGAATTTTGAACTTAATAATGCCGATTATATTACTAAGTGAAGTTCCACTAGTGAGAGAAAGAATGCTGTAGACTAAAAGATCTATATGTGGAGCGGTTTGCTTTCACACTGCACTGCATTAAACGATCCAAATCCTTTAAGCAACCTGTTCCCCTCCTTGCCTGTGGTGGCGCTGCACCAAGAAACACTGATGAAAACAACATAAAAACCTCTGAAGAAGACACTTAGCACAACTTCCTCCTAAGAAAATGTAAACAAAAATGGAATGCCTTTAGATTTTAGTGGTTGTTGAATTTCTCTTTTGACCACGAGTCATTTCTTCATCTAGTGCTAGACTGAAGCGTTTGTTTTGGCTGTATTTACCCAAAATGCCCTGTGCTGTAGTCCGGTTACTGCTTTTGGAGCCGTCTTCTGTTCGCTTAACATTCTCATTTTGTGCGTGCTCCTGAGTGCATTCCCTTTCTCTAATGATGTCCAACTGATAAGAAACCTTGAGGCAGACCCACAACTTACTGGAATACCTTCAGGTTTCACAGAATAAGGTTCAGAATCACTCCTCAGCCGGAGTGATGCTGAAGTATTTACCTCCATGACCCGACCTCAAATAAGTTCAAGATGGATGGAAGGATTTTCCATCAAGCTTGTAGTGTTTAAGTCATGGCGATAAAAACTTAATGGAGGATATTTCAAGCTGAATGTCAGACCTCGTATCGGTTTAGTGATTCTGGTTGAACTCTTTGTGAAGTTCTTAGGCTTTTGGTCTTCATCAGGAACAAAACCAGCCGCAGACCTTCTGACGTACCTGCATGTTTTGCATCAATAAAATGTTTATGAGGTGATGCAGATGGAAACGTTTCCTCAGACAGAACCTTTGCGTGTTTCTCTTTTCCTCCCATCGCATGTGTGATTATGCGACATCCTCAAGCTGCGGATAATTAGATATGCCGTGAAAATGTGCATCTCCTGTAAGATGAGTGCTTTGACCTGAAAAGGATGAGAGCCTCTGAGTCTCTGAATGTCTTTTAACACCGTCAGGCTTGCCGTTAACATCTCTCTAATTAGCCTTTCCTTCTTATTACAGGTGAAGCTGTGAGTGGGGAGGTGGAAGTGTTTTCTGAGTCTGATTTGATCAAACTCAGATTGCTACGTGGGGAATGTAAAAATGAGCACCCACCGGGCCGGCTGGGTGGCCTGTGATTACAGACAATCTAGACTTCTACCTGAAGCTGCGATAACACCTCTGATTTGTTTCCTTCACCTAAGTCATTTAAACTTTGCTCTGCATTTTTTTTATGTGATTATAAGACAACCACAGCTTGTAAAACACATGCCATGCAGCACAAAACTGCCTGCTTCCCTGGACGGTTCCTGGGTACTGACGTCATGTTGGAGGATTACTGGGGAAAACAGAATTTCTGTTTCTTTTACACTTGGTGTTCTTTGCCATAATTTCATCTTTCTCTGAGGAGACATGAAGCAGTAGCCTAGCATCTGTCCAGGCTGCAGACTCCCATGGGTTTAATTTGTTAACACTGCCTTCTAGAGAGGAGAAACTGCTTTCTATCAAGTTCAGCTGAAGTGAATAAATAAACTACAGCCTAGACATCTTGGATGAAGCTCCTCAGTAGGAAAATTCTCCTAATAAACCGAACCACATGCTTCTTGGAACGGGAGTCTTTTTAGCAACTTTTTTGCTGGGTTTTGGCAGAAATGTTCCACTCATGCAACAGTTAAGAAGCAAAGAGGTCATCCGGGGTAAATCTCAGCCTGCATTGTGGAGAATCGGATTCTGATTGAGAAACAATAATCCTGGCAGCAGATCCAGGTTTGGAAACCTCTGGGTCTGGTTTTCACTTTTCCCACATGATTTGTTTCTGTTGGCGCCCCCAGAACGAGCTGAAGCACTATGCAGCTAAAGAACACATTCATGCCGATATGTTTGATGAGCATTTCACACTTTCTGCTTTTTCAAACAGATATTTTGAGGCTAAAGTTTGAGCATGTAACCATGGCAATAAATACTTTCTAAGTATTTAACATCCAAGTAAACACAACAGATGTAATTTTTGCCATACAAAACAGGAACTCTTTATTGTACAAATTGAGCAAGAAATCTAAAAAACTAAATCTGAAAACCTTTCAGTTAAAATTGAATTGAAAGTGAAAGTTCAGTAGTGCTTTAAATTAAGTTTGGATGCCAACATTTACGTATTTTAGCAAGAATAACTGAGCTTTCACTACACAGTTTCAAACCTAACACCTCTGCCAAAGAGCTGCAAGATCAGATCATCCAACTGAAGACTTTTTGGTGAAAATATAACTAAACAATATCAAGACCAAACTTGTTTAAATTTCTATATATTTGGTCAAAAAGTTAAAGTTTAATAAATATCTAAACTTAGCTTAGATATGTACAGGAAGACTTCCACCAAGCGGTTCTAGTTTAACACCAGTTCAACTAAAATGGAAAACTGAAACTACTTAAAAGAGCAGAGCATGAAAATGATTGAAAAAGTTGTTTAGCAATGAAATTACATGACGTCACTCCCTCTTGTCATAAAGTTCTGATAAAAATGTTTAATTTTTTTCACTTTCAATGCAATGTCAGACCAAACTACAGATAATAAGTTATTTGAATATTTTACGCTTCTGGTTTTATGTCATTTTTCTCAGTCCGTCCTGCGTTTTACCTGCCATATTCAAAACAACTGCTTCATATCAACACAACACACATATGGTCATTTTTATAGTTTCTGCGATTCGTTTTTACAAGATAGAAGAAAATGTAGTCCCTTGTGCATAGGGGTTTCACTAAAACCTGTTCTTTTTTTCTACAAGAAATGCCTTATTATCAGAAGCCAATCAGCCCTAATTGGTCCCAGGAATAATGATAATCTCCTGTGATTCACAGCAGTGAGAGAGCAAGCTGGTGACCAGCAGTTGCAGTTGGGATTTCTTTGTTAAATTAATAAACTTTTAAATTTCAAACAATTATGCTGTGTTTCTCAACACGCCAACTAACTCAACCCAATAACAATTGCAGAATAAGTTGCTTGGTTAAATGTGGTTATGTTTAATTGAAAAAAAAAAAAATGGCTCATCGGTTCAAGATTATTCAAGATGACAACTAAAAAATAATCAACAAAACAAACATTTTTTTTACTTTTTGTGATATCAAAGCAGGAACACGCACGCATTCAAACCAGCAAGAGTTTTCAGAGTTGTTTTGATTGGAAGCAAACGGATGGCAAACAATTAAAAGTAATGCAAAGGAATTACATTTTCAAGTAAGAAAGTTGTGAGATGGATGATTACTCATCTTCTAATCTTCTGCAGCTCTGAAACTTGCAACCAGCAGAGATGATTAATAAGAAATGGTCCTTTTCCAACCATCCGTGTCCAAATAAAGAAGCATTTAATGCAAATCTGCGGTGATCCATCACCAAACTGCGAGTGCTGCACTGCTGAGACACACTCACACACCAAGCTGTCAGCACGAGTGGGTTCAGGAGTTTAATGAACATTATTGATGCAGAGGCTCGTGCAATTACTGTGATGCTTACACCTACATGTCAGTGGCTTCATTAATTCCGGGTAAATTCTGGCTAATATATAAAGACAAGCAGATATGTGTGAGAGGAGCTGTCGTTTGTCTGGGCCCCGCCTGCACTCTATTGCAGATCAACACGGCCGCCGGTCCGTGTGTGTCCCGTTTGGATACTGTACGTGTCTGTGCGTGCGTGCCGTCAGAAACATTTTCTGCCTTATTCTGCCTGGCTGAATGCAGGGAGCTGATTGGATCCAGACCTCGGCTGTTGGTGCTGATCAAGGAAGCCAAGCAGGGTGGAAAAAAACCATCCCGCTCCCCCCACTCCATCCCTTTCGCTCCGCTCTCACTCAATTCATCTCCATCTCAGACTCACCCCCTTCCCTCTGCTCCACTAAACCCCCCTCACTCCTAAATGGGCGATTTGTGGCTGGGTGAGTCATTTCTGAGCAAATCCTGACCACGGATAAGGGGCGAGTAAAAGACAAAGGGGATGTGTGGAGGAGGAAGGGGGGGGGGCTAAAGGGCCACAGAAAGAAAAAAGAAAGAACAAACTGAATAAATGTGTGCTTTTCATTTCAAACGGAGCGAAAGCAAAGAGGGAGAAAGGAGAAGGATTAACACTGCTCACTTATTTCCCAGCTCACTCACTCCCTTATGATCAGGAATATGAAAATGTTAAGCAGGAAGGCAGCAGAATCATCCCCCCTCTTCACATTGCTCATAAAGTAATCTCAGTGCCTTGCAAAATTATTCATACAACTTAAGTTGTCACATTTCACACCTCAAAATATTTCTCCAGCTGTGCAAATGACACTCTTCTTTGTAAAACAGCCTGGAGTTCAGTCTGATTGGACGGAGAGCATCTATTAACATCACTTTACAAGTCTTTCTACGGCGTCTCGGTTCAGATTCTAGGGATGCACCAATCCAATTTTTCACTTACGACGCCGATATCTGGGGCATAGTATCAGTTTCTTTTTTTAGACACCGACATAAATTAATTGACTTACACATTTGATAACTGCAAGCACACTTAAGTACAACACTGGCTTCACAAGCTTATCAGGCACTGATACCTGATCTAGAACTCTTTCAATATTGAGACCAATACAGGTATTAATATCTCAAGACGACCTTTCTAATCTGCTCTGCATCCCCAGAACCAAACACAGAGAAGCAGCATTCAGCTACTATGCACCACAAATCTGGAGGAAACTTCCAGAAAACTGCAGAACAGCTGAAATACTGAGTTCCTTTAAATCCATCATTTGATTAATAACTGGAACATTGATCAACAGATCTGATGTGTATTTGCTTGATCATTTTAATGACTGCGTTTGAAAAAATTTAATATTTACTGATTGTTTCATAATTGGTTGTAAGCTCAGGCAAGTTAAGGAAATGAATCTATGGTGTTTCCATGGTGCTACATTGCTTGGCGTTTATAGCTTTCCTTTATCTATGATGGATGTTTCAAGCATATTGTAAAATCTTAGCCACATAGTTTTAATCTGAAGGCTAAAGACAGCAAAGTTTAGAGAGTTTGGACAGATATTTAGTCTCTTTTTTTTGCATCATTTAATTGTTTTTTGGGGGGGTTTAAAACATTTTCCTCACAGTCGTCCAATTAACAGTCAAACTGGGTGTAACCAGTCACTTCATTAACACAAACTGCTGTTCTTCGTTCTCCGTTACTGACTAAAATTTTATGTTGTTTTGTTGTTATTGGCTGTTGTCCCAGGACTGTTGTTTGCTCTTTAAAAATCAATTCAAATAAAACAAAGTGAAAACATCTACAGTAAAGTGAAAAAAACGTGGCTTTTATCACTGACTGGGTTACCGGACTAACTCTGGCTCCTCCCATGGGGGGCCGAGACGTTTCCAGGAATCAGAGATACCATCTCCTCAGAGGATACGCCCCTCGAACCCCCAGGCCTTCACCTGGTGAGACACTCCGGAAACTCGTCCCCCAGTAGACATCTGGAAGCCATCCTCATCAGATTCCTGGATAACCTCAACGGAGCAGGGACTCGGAGCGCCTCCCTGATGGATAAGCCCCTCACCACATTCTTTACTCTTAGACACAGCCGCTCTTACTCAAAATCTCATTCTACTCAGAGTTTAGTAGAATGATTGCAAAGTAATAATCAAATCAGCAGCTTTTATCGCCAGATGATACCAGAATATGACTGGAAATTTCAAATTTGGTCTTATAAAAAAAGTAAACAAAGAAAAGGAAAAAAGCTTCAAGATTTAATCAGATTTTCTGACTCAATGTTTAATGTTGCATGAAGCTACCAGACATCAGCCCAGTTTGGATCTGTGCAGCAAACCAGAGGCAGACTTTATTCCATCTTATTAAAAAAATAAAGGCACCGTCAAGTGAAGCAGCAGAACAAACACTTCCTCCCCGCTGTCATCTCCTCCTCTTACTGGTCTCAAGGCTTTTATACATGTGACCTGTTCTCAGAAATCCACCCTTACAGCGTTCCATCTTTCCTCCCTCTTAACCTTTGACCTGCCCTCCTCCTCTCTGCATTGATCAGCTGGTAGTGGATCAGCGGTAGATGCTGATAGCAGTCTGACCCTGAACACTTGTTGCTGGCTAATTAAAAGACAACGTCGGTCTGCAGGATTACGTCACACATTTTCTCCATTTGTAGATTTTTTTAAACCTTTCCATGCTGACAGGTGTCAGTAATTTAGTTTAGTCTCCTCCACATGTGGACTGGTTGGTTCTCCTGCTTAATAAATCAAGTTAATATTGCTACTCAGGCCATTTTTCTTTTAAAATATTTTTTTTTTTTCATGTGGGGAAAAAATAAACAAAAAAAAGAAAGAAATTTGGAAGGTAGGCAGGCACTTTCACATCCCTCTATGTTAATAAACACACAGTTCACCAGGGAAAGTTTATTGGGGCTTTCGGATGCCGACTGGAAGGAGATCACAGAGAAATGAGAAATGTGACCGAGCTGACACCACAGATTGATGTTCAGTGAATATTTCTCTGCGCTTGCAGGCTTTTCTCCTTCTGGGGATCAGGACCATTGTGTCTCTGCATGCACCATGTTTGCTTATTTGTTTATGTGCAAAAATCTGTTTGCCTCTTCCCTTCACCTGACGTGTCTCGAAGTGGGATGCGGTGAAATGAAGAAAGAACAACAGTGGCTCAGGGTCTTTAACACTGAAATAGAATGCAGCAGCAGCAGCAGCAGAAGCACAGAGGTAATCATGAACCGCTCCCTTGCTAAGCTTTAGCTACAGGTACCAACGTCTGACCCTGTAATTTAACGGAGGAACTAGCTTGTGCATGGGTCCAATGTCAAAACGCTCGTACACCAGAAATCTGCACATAATTGCAGAAGCACAGCGTGTTTGTTGCATGCAAATTGCATCATATATGCATCTGTACCACATAAACCCATATATTTGTAAGTGCAGTGGCTCTACAGGACGTTTATAATGTGCAATATACAATCTTTTCTATATGCTTCTAGTGAACTATGACATGTAATTCTGCCTGAAGCACGGCAGCAGAGGTGGTTTGGCCTTGGACGGAAGAAAAGCAGTGGAGAATAAGGAGAGAAATGAAGAAATGGAAGGCATCCCAGGGGATACGAGAACAGTACATCATGAGCATATGAGCGTGTTCTCGTTTATGCATCTCAGGGTCACCCACATGCCGCCTCACCCTGATTGAAACCAGCGGTGCCGTGGCTTGGCTCGGCTCTATCAGTGAGCTCATGTTTCTTTTGTAGTTGATGAATAAACAGAAAAAAAGAAAAGTCTTGAAATCTTGATGTTTGAACTGCACAACCTCCAAATGTGAAATATTTAAACCACAGAGCACAGAGAGGCAGGTATCTGTCTTTAAAATATTAATACCATACACCAATCATTCAACTCTCTCCAACTAGGGGCAGCTGGGTGTGAACGTTGAGAAAACATGCACAGAGTCCAAAATCAAAACCCAAAATTGTTTAAAACAAGCATCAAGAGCAGCACAGATCTATTTGAGCAGTTTCTGTAGAAACATCAGTGGAATCCAAACTCTAAGGCTCCCAGTGGTTTTCAATGCCCACAAACATAACATGAATATCAAACTGGCAGCTTCAAAACTGGCCGGCAACCTCATGTAGAAATCAATTTCATTGACCAGAAAAATAAACAAAAACTCAACAAATTTTCAGAGCAACAAGTGAAATGTGTTACACAACAGAAAAAGTTTTATTTATGGCCTGTACAGCGAATACACAAGACTAAAATCTAACATGCTGGAAAGTTAAGCAAACTCCTTAGAAAAATATGATACAGCTGCCAAATTTCAAAAAATAAATTAAAATGTGACATTTACTCAGAGAAAATGGGACAAGTTAGGAATATCTTGCTTTTTTTTTATATTGGACAACATATCCAAAGCTCCATGTTTGGAGAAGAGAAGTCTTTATGTAATATGATATGTGCCAAATTTATTAAATTAAACATGTAAACTCTAAAATCAAGGAGATGTTCTCTGTTGATTTTGATGTAAACCTCAAAGCATCCATAGTTCTTTTGGAAATGTGGGAATAGATCTTGCATGTAGAGAAAGTGCTGATCAATCTATACACTAACACCAATTCTTAGCTGATCTTTCAAAGATTGTCTGGCTAATATTAAAAAAAAACAAGTTGAATCCCTATCAGGAAGAAAAGTATGTCAAAATGTCACCACTGTTCAGTTTATGACCCCTTATTCCAAATGTCATAATCTGTTATGAGATCAGGCAGTCGTCACGCTTTGTCTGATCCACCTTCACTTGTTCTTTGTTGTCTCCATGGGAGATAATTTTACTGTGGAGAGTCTGTCAAAATAAATGCTATATTACATTCAGAATCATGAACTAATGAATCAAAAAGGAATTCATGGAATTTATGTTGACAGGAGACAAAAGCATCGAATGTGTAGGATCGTCAGGTTTCTATAGTAACTAACAATGGAGAACCACAGGATTCATTTTTAAAAGGTATTATGCGCTTTGGTTGTCATTTCACGTTTATTTTGTTTGAACTTCTGGGGTTTCTGTATATTTTCTTTCAAGAAGTCCATATTCAAATTTCTAGATTTTTCTATTCAGTTTTTTTTTTTACAGTCTGCTGTATTTTTGTGACCTACTATCTTTATATTCAGCAAGTCTAAAGTTGACGTCTGACCTTGGTTTCGTAGCCCTTTTCACACTGGCGGTCATCAAGGACTTTGTTTCTAGAAGATGATGAGTTGCTCTGAGCTGTCAGAGATGTTCCACTTAAAGTACAACATCTGCAGCTCAGCTCAGGTAATAATAAGGTCTGAATTTCTCCCTTAAGCTCAACTTTCCGAAACATGAAGCTTAATCCTAGTTAATTCAGGTTAGATAGTTTTCCTTTCTTACAGAAACATTCTTCCTTTAAGATTATGGTTGTTCCTCATTTTATTTGAACACCTGACTTGTTTTAATAGAAGACATTTAAGTTGCCTCTCTACATGTCAATGTTATATTTTTACCCTGCTTAGTAATTTGTTCCATTTGCTTTGATGGATTCAGCAAAGCAGAGCACATGAACTGGATCCTCAACAATACGCATTGTGTCTTCCAGTGTAGGAAGCAGAAATGCTAATAGCAATTTTACAAAGGGGACAATGTGTCTTGTCTGTATCTGCAACTTAAAAAAGAAACTCTTCTCATCTCACCGCAATGCATTCAGTGTTTTGTGAAGAGAACCACTTCTGGCTGCTAGAATGTGACACCGACGCCTGGCTCTCTTCCCAGGAAAGAATCAGCCAAGCAAAGGGACACTTTAGAAACAATTCCACTTTATCCCAGGACTCTATAGACCAGGACTCTTCAAAACTCCCTTATTTCCATATTTTGAACATTTTTTTTGGTTTAAGTTCCATGAAATGGATGACTCCTTTCTGTGAATTATGCCAATTTGTTTCTATTACACTTTTCCAAACATGCAGACCTTATGCTCTGAAAATGGTACAAGGAGTTATTTTGATGTATCTTAAGTAATTATAGGAATAAATCTAACAAGGTTTCATTTTTGAGACTTATAACCTCAAACTGTCTTTCATTTTTCTTTACTTCATGAATAGTTAATTCTGAAGTTAAATTTTCACATTGACATGCAGACTTGTGATATTCTCCTGAATCTCAAACACCAAAAGTAAGACACATTTTAAAAAAAATTATTTCATGTAAAGTTCTGCTTCATCAAAGAAGGATAAAAAAAATTACTATTTCACAAATTAGGAGTCTTGGTTCTTATGTATTTTGTTAGTTTTTTTATAAAACTATTTTAAAATAATAATTATTCTCATTTTCAACTAAAGTAAATACAGACAACAATTAAATCACACTTTAATTGCTTCCACACCAGAGACTCGTGTCTAATCACTTTGGAGTAATTAGTCTTTAAACAAATGTAATTTGATAACTGTAAAAGAAAAACATTACTTTCATTGGGGGAAAAAAAAAAAATCAGGCTACTCATTTTTCACTTTGTCTTTTTTAAGTGTCTTTTTAAATGTGTTACTTTGTATGAAAAATATATAAAAATCCAAAAATCTAAAGTATGCAACAATTAAGTTAATTCTGTTTTGACTAAATATGTTTAAATAAATTTAATATTTTATAAAACAAAATAAAAAAAAATTGAAACAGAAGTACAGATTTTGCTGTCATGGGAAGCAATTTTAATGAAATCGGATGTATCAAAAATCAGTATGGAATGATTTTCATTACTGAGGTAAAAATAGGTTTTAAAAAGTTATCAAAACATATATGGGTGTCACTCAATATTCCTTTTGTGAATAGTGCATGTGTACTGGGATTAGGAATGTGAAAATCACTGTTTTCATCTGTGATAGAGCAGAGGAGATATTTCTTGCCTGAACATTGCCATCAAGGATTTTTTTTGTCAGATTTACGTACAAACTGATCATCTAATGACATTTCAACACCCTTAGGTCACCCAAGTTGATTATCTCAGGAAAAAAAATTTAAATTCATCAGAAAAAATAATGTCTTCAGTTTTACTTTCAGTTTCAAACACTTGGCATCCAGAAATAGGTGAATCTTCACCATCGCAAACAGAATGTTTGCATAGTGTTGCATTAGATTGAATATTGATACTATTGGGTATGTTCGAGTAACATGCAGAAAACCTGAAGCTGTGGTCCTTGTGAGCAGTAGACATGTGATGTGAATCCGTGTTACTTATGCCACTGAATTTAGGCAGGTTCACATAAAAAAGCTGTGATAGTTTAACTTTTGATTATAATGAACATTTTTACTACATTAATTTGTGTTTCTAGTTTTAAACAAAAGCAATAACAATACATGCATAAATGTTAGTCCATTTTTTTTGTCACTTATTTTTATGTTGTTACCTATTCTAACTTCAGATCAATAACTGATTAAACTGTATTAATCTTCCTCTCATCATGTAAAGAGACTGGCTGGTGTTGGTGTTCCTGGTGATGAACTGACCATACAGTCGTTCTGCTATGAGAATCAGAGAAAAAGACTGAAGTTACTCCTGTTCTCCACCTGCTGACCTCCTAAAACTCAAATCTCCCCATGTGGACCACTTCATGCCCCTTTCCGATGTGGGCTTCTGTACTCCCCTCATGTCTGTGGGTGCGATAAGCTGCAGCCTGGAGGCCCTCGCCTCAGCTCTTATCTCCCTAACAGATGTTCTCCTGTGTGGCCACAGCATCAACGGTCACATGGAGGAGGCCAGCAGCCGACAAATCCATGTGAATCCTGAAAGTTTCAGTCAGATGTTCTTGTTACTGCATAGATGGAGCTTCTGAGTCAGAAGTTCTATTTTTGAGACAAAACAAAGGTTTTTCAGGCATGCATTCCTGCAAAATGACCCTCAGAAGACGAAGAAACTATTTACACAGTTAGCCCTGAAATGATTCATAAAGTATTTTTTTTAATTTTTCCAACATTTGCTTTGTGCAGTGAGTTGCAAAAACAATTTTGCCATCGCTTCCAGACGCTGTTGCCTTCAAACTTTAGTAATTTCCTGATAAGTTTCATTATTTAACAGAAAACACGTCAAATAAAACCGAGCTCCTATTTCCAACTGTTTTAAGGGACTTTCCAGCCATCCTCTGAATATTAACCGCAGTAATCAGCAGTCCCGCATGGTTACTTTGCTTAATTTTTTAAGTGCAGCAGAGAGAAAAACAGTTAAGCCCAAAATTATTCATCAATTTAAATTAGGGCTGCTCAATATTATGAAAATATTTCAATGCAATACTGTTCCAGGAAATTTCGATGATTAATCAACATTTTTACAACTATTTTTTTTTCATCATTATACAGATTAAAATTATTTTTAATCATTTTAATCCTATTAAAAACAAAGTTAGACCCCAACTGTTCCTCTCAGTTCTGCTCTAACCCATCAGCTGTAAGGTCAGACTCTTTTAGTGAGTTGCTTTTTATCAATAATGTCAGAGCTTCTTCCCTTTGTGAATGCATTGCAGTTATCGGTGACGTCATGAAGACATTTTTCCCAGTGGTTGTGAAAATACAACATAAGAATGTATTCCTGCAGCTTAAAATGACACCAGACATCCTAATTTAACCAGAACCGTTAAAACTAATGGCACTTCCAGGTGATTTTGTATATTAATAACCACAACAAACACTTCATGCTGTTCAGCAGCAACTTTCAGAACAGTTTCCTCTAAAATTTTGAGGGGAAAAAAAACTTAACAGAAATCTGTGAGCGCCAACAGGCCGAGCACAGACAGCGATAATAATGTGTAGGAAAAGAGAAACAGCAGGATCTTTTAGACTGTGATAAAGGCTTAGAACAAACAAATAACATAATAGGTCTGAAGGGGAGATCCCCACAGAGACAGAAATTAGGTAAACAAAGCTTTCTCTAATTAATTCATATTTCTCTTTTGTAAAACAGGATAAACTAAACGTTGTAGGATGGAAAAGTGACGTTCCGCAGGATGCCATGTTGCTGCGCCCGGTGCTACAGTTTTATGATCAGGGACCCACAAAAGAGGAAACTGAATCAGCTTAATCATGACCTAAAGATTAGATGAGAAGTCTAAACAGACCGTTTTACTGTCTGTTACCGTAGCAACGGTGAAGCAGGAAGTCACAGAGCGCTGCAGCCGTAATTAGCTGAGCTTTTGTCTCAGTTTTACATGTGAAAGAATCCAGAGTTCAGAGACAGTTTAGGATTCATTTCCCTTCTTTCTAGATAATTAGTTAGGTAATTACACTGATTTGAAATCACAGTCATCATCCCAGCATGATTGTCATAATTTTCTTCATTCCATATGTTTAAACGCAGCTTGAAGAAAGCAACGGAAATGTTATATTTACCTCTATCACTGAAACGCGATTCTCACTGCTTCTGCATTACTACAGGTTTTTATGGAATATCAGTCCAATATCAACTATAAAATTAATACATTGCAAAACTTACTTATATCGACTTAAGTAATTGCACAAACATTAAAACCAGTATCATTCAATCCCTCCAGGATTTCACAATCAAATCGCTGATTTTGTGATATTTTTTCCTCATCACACCACAAAATCTGAATTTTAACCGTAATTGCGAACCCACTTGTCTCAGAGTCTGCTGCCACACTAGAGACTGGAATTACAAACACCAATTCAGCCAAAGTTTTGAAATCGGGAAACATTTCTCCAAACGAAGAGATGAAAAGTAGGAAAAACTCTGAATACCCTCAGCATGAAGAAAAGCTGAGAGGATCTGTTGCGCTAATTTCCTCAACTGCGGGAATCACAAAATAAACTCGGCTGATCGTTGCCGTTTCCCTTTTGTAAAAATGCATATGTTATTTACACAAAAAACTATAATTGAGTTTTACAAGGAATTTTGTAACTAAATTAAATATATTCATGCACCATATGTTAGTGGTAAGATTGATTAGTGGAAACAAGAGATCAATGTCAGGGATCAACATGGAAAAAAGTGAAACACAGAAGTTGAGAGTTTGTGATGAACAATCTGGTGCTAAGCAGCCCAAATGAAGCAGATGCACATCAACTTTCATCGGACAATGAATGAGGACGCTCCTCTCGGCATAAGTGCTGATCCCACAAAGTGTGAAGAAGAAAATCAGGCTCCTTGGTGAGTAAATCAGGACCTAATCTGGCACAACAACATCTCAGCAAACAAAGAGGGAGGCCAGCAAAGACTGTTCTTCTGAAAGAGGTTGAAATAAGCCTCCTTCCAGCAGCACCCTCAGAGCTTTCTACAGAGGCTTGGTTGACTCTGTTCTGTTTGTCTGTGTGGTTTCTCAGTTGCAGAATGTCAGATAAAAAGGCTCGGCAAAGAAAAGTTAGAGCTGTTGAGAAGATCAATAGCGTTTCCCTCCCTTCTGTCCAAGATATCTTCCAAAACCGCTGCAGGAACACAGCAGCGAACTTCATCAAGGACGCTCGGCCGCTTCATAAATTCTGCAAAATGCTGCCATCAGGCAAACGATACCCAGAGTGTAAAAGGCAGAACCTACGGACTGAATTACAGCTTCCTCCCTCTTGCTGCTATAAGCCCAGGTGTCTGTGGCAGTGTTTTACATCTAGTTTTTATTATTCATCACCACCCAAACTAATTTACTCATTTATTGTAGCGATACGTCTGGAATGTAGTGTTTATTGATGGGCACTACAGGGCACGCATGTAAACCACCTTTAAATTTCTTTTGGTGACCTTGGAGAAACACTCTAGCGTTTTGTGACTGAACGCATGGCAGATAGATAAAGCTTTATTATTTTTTTACTTTATTTCACATGATGGGCAAACACAATTCACATGTGAATAGGGTTATTCACGCAATAAGTCATAAGAAACATGCAGCGCCATAATCCTCCTACCAGTTCCTGTTGTCTTCTCAGCCAGTAGTAACATCTGTTTGTTGATCACGACTCGTGATGCAAAAAAAAAAGAAAATAAAAAAAGGTGTAAACCTGTTATTTTCAAAACTTTCCTGGTCAATTGAGCAAATTTACTTTCTTATTTCAAATTTGGGCAATTACATGATAATGGAAACACAGCTAGTGACTTGATTTTATTTGTGTAAAATAAATGCTACCTTCTCTTTTCCTCCTCTCCATAGTTTATGTTTGATTTGGCCGGTGCTGAGGCTTTGTGGCACAGAGTGGGAGCCAGAATTTCCTCCCCATCATCTGATTATGGACAGTTCTGCATGGTTCAGCTTGTGTGTGTGTGTGTGTGGGGGAGTGCGTGCATGTGTGTTCGGGTGTGAAGCACAGCATGTCTGTGTGTCTTCAAAGTGAGTACGTGTCTTTCCAGTGGACATGTATCTCAGTTGCTGCAGGCGATCCAGGAAATGCTTTTCCACTCGTCCGTCTCGATGCGGCTGTGCGTTTGAGTGTGTATAAGGGGGCGAATGCATGTGTGCGGCAACACAGCCGCCAGCCCCATGCCAGCTGGACTCCCCCATAAAAGGCTTTTCTTGTGCAGGGGAGGGGGTAGAGTGGGTGGAGTGATGGCCAGAGAGGTGGAGGACAGAGAGGGTCACAGCCTCCTGCCAGCTCACTCTTACGAACTCGACCAGAAGTCATCATGGTTTTTAGAGAAACCCTTCGTCCACTCTCCTCCTGCTGCTCCCTGCGTTTGAACCTCTCCATCTCCTCCTCCACCCCTCACACAAACACTCGCCTTTATCTCGGTTTTCAGCTCCTCTGCAATCACCGTCTTCATCCTGCTGCCCACCACCACTCCCTCCTGTCCTCCACTCCAATCGTTTTATTTTATTTTCCCCTGCCAAGAACCTCTTCCACTCTTATGTGCACGCTGCCCTGGGCAGATCCAGCTGGCGCCGTGGAAACCAAGCGAGCCATGCATAGCTGGCATGACGCAGACATTGACGGATGGGGACTGGGGTGCGGGTGGAGGTAGGGGGTGTTTGTGCAGAACAGGAGGGTACATTTCACTCCTGTCAGCAAAAACACTAAAATTTCTTGTTGCATTACAGAGGCACTTACTCCTGAGAGCTCAGCATAGATGAGAGAGATGGACAATATGGAGGTGAGTGAGAGTCGTTTTATTAGGCCTCTGAAAATGCCTCCCAGTGCCATCAAACCCCCTCCTTCAGACCCACTTCTCCTTCCACAGCCATTTTCCATCCTTCTTCCTCATCAGCCCCGTCTCACTGTGCTGCTCTGTGGTCTGATGGGGGGTTGTGTGTGTGTGTGTGTGTGTGGGGTTGTGACTTGTGATGGCTCCTTGACGGCATCAGAAATGGGAGACGGCGCGAGGCTTCCATCGAGCATGTAGCACAAGAAAAGAACAGCTAACAGATCGCAGCAGCGTCTGCTACAGATCAACTTTTATTTAAAAAAAAAAGTTTTCTATGTATTTGTTAAAAGTGTGACTATGTTGTAGCAGTATGGTGTGAAAAGATCAATCTCCTCCTTGAGCGGTTAACGAAAATAATTTAGAAAAACTGACCTTACACTGGTAAAGTGCCTTCTCCTGCGCTGTCATTGGCCAAATACAAGGTTTGATAATGTTTTTGAGATTTGGATAACAGTGTTTTTAAAAGTGTATTCTTATCTAAACTTTTTAAACATTTTAGTTGAGTGATTTCATAAACAATTTTGTTTATCTTGTGCTTCAGTCTAAGGAATAGTTTAAAATATCAAAAAGCTTTTCAGGATGCCAGCTCCAAAACAAAAACCCACATAAAGTCACTACCTGTTCTGACATTCAGCAGCTTTTAGGCGCGCTAAAGCCACATTTTATTCATTTGCGGCTTCGACGGCAGCAGATAACCACTCTGACCTTTAAAGCAGCCGAGTGTGTTTGTCCAAGGGTCAATGGTAATGATTTTCTCCCTCATCCGAAGCGTGTCTTCTGTTGAGGTAATTGGCTCGATACATTCATGGTGCCCGACCTCGGAAAAAGCATCATTCTAAAAACAACGTTGTGTCTCAGAAGTTGAAGCAGCAGAAAGGATGTGAGGTAAAAAGGTTCAACAACTTCTGCTAGCGGTCACTCGGTGCCAGAAATAAGATAGGACACACTTATGATTTCATTCTGAGACCCTTAATGATATCTACGATCCATCTGACTCACATGGTTTAAGTCGTGTCCTCTCAGTTTTAATAAGGGTTCCTACTCTTTTCTGGTAGGAACAGAATCATCTGAATTAGTTTGTCTTATTAATTGACATGAAAAAGGCTAACAAAGAGGTTCTGGTTTCCATTCAGGTGTGATTAGTTGGAAGAAAGAGAGAGTATTTGGAAAGTTCAGAAGCAGAAAAAGAGCAGGTTTAACAAAAAGGAGATTTGGGACAATTCCTGTAAAGAGGGTCTAACTGTGACCGTAAAGCGTAATCCCAGTGAAAGCTGCTTGGGATTGAGTAAAAGTCGGATGAATTCGGCCCAACGGTCTGATAGCAACAAGTCATCGCTGCATCCTCAGGGTGTCCAGGACATTTTGGGTTATTTGTGATGAGAGTTTTATTCCAAATGAGATTTTGATGTAATCCTATTCCTTTTGCAGTCCTTTAACTTTCTTCTTTCTTTTTGCAATCACTTATTTACCAAAGCTGACTCTTTATCAGGAGTGTCCAAACTGTTCACTTGTGGGATCAAAAAGGTAATTGTGGGTCACAAAAATGATATTTTTAAAATGTATTATTTTTTACCTGTTTGGCAAGGAACTAAATGCACAAACAAATAAATACTATAATTTCTACAAAAAGGATCAATTACATTGCAGATTTCCCCTTAAAATGCCTTGCTTTAAAATGAGTTTATGCCTTCCAACTTAGGCAGTTTTCAGTTTTCAGTGAAAATTTCACACCAATTTTTATTAAAAAGTAGATCTGCATCGACTTCCTGCACACTAAATGACTCCTAGGGCCATAAAAGGAATCCCAAACTGTACGTTGGGACACCTCTGCTTTATATAATAGGATTATAATTGGATTAATTCTGAACAGAACTGGAATGTATAGAAATAAATTTGGTTGGGGCACATCAGAATTAGTTGTTATTGTACTGAACTGGACTGAAAAGATTATTCTTTACCTCTTTCAGTTTCCAGAACAGGAACCTCAACAGCTAGAGCATCTTCATGTTATTTTCTTCTTTTTCATGACCAGGTGAGTCATTTTTTCCATAAAAGACATGAAAAACCCAGATATTCAACATACACAATTATTCATTTTTCTGCTTCTATAGAAGATTGACAGTAATACCAAATGCTCTGCATCTGAATGCATCACATTAGATATAAAGTGGTTGCTGTGATTGTACTAAGCAAGCAGATGAATCTGGCGATACTTTGATGGTTGTTAAGAAAAGAAAATCTTGTGATTGGTTGTTATGTCAACAAAATACGGATAAAACAGAAAATAAAGTGTTGCTTCATTGCTGCAGCGTTCCTCTGTGGTGTTTAACTGAGCATAGAAGGAAATAAATAGAAGCTGTGTCCAAGAAAGCTGACATGAAGGACTGAAGCGCGTTTCATCAACAAGATGCTTCCTTTGTGCATATAGTGGCTGAACTGTTGGCAGGTCTGAATGAGTCACTCAGCCTTATGCTGCTGATCCTTTGGAAAGGTGAAACAAATGATGCGTTCTCACTGTGACTCACCACCAGTGGCAGACTGGCCATCTGGAGTGCTGGGACTTCTCCTGAGCCAATGCAAAAAAAAATGATGAATATGAATCAGAATGGTGGGACGGCCCACGATAACCAGAAAGATCATCACTGCAGCTGGAATTCACCAGCTCAGCCAGAAACAAGGAACGTTAACGATGCAGCAGGAACCAGAAACGAGTTTCTGGATGATTTTTATCGAACTGGTAAATATAAATACAGCTGAATAAATCAGCATCACATGTAGCAATAGAGCTATTATTGGTGATGGGGTTTTTATGTGAAATATATACAAAACCAGGACAAAAATAAACAAAACAAAATCAAACGCTTAAAGTGAATGCATCCTGGGTCAGAAAATATCTGACCCAGGTACTGACAGATTTTTCAAATCTGGATATTAGGATCAACTCAAAAGCAAAACCTTGAGACCAGAAAATCCAACAAAAAATAAAGAGCAAACAACAGTACCAACATTTATGCACCAAATAAATTCCAAACCCTCAATCTGATTGTGATCGTTGATGCATTTACAGACCGACTAAAACATTCAGAGCCATGATTGGGGCTTCACTACTAATGCCATAAGACTAACCAGGACTGTTTACTTGTACATGAACACAATATCTACAAGTGTTGTGCATCTTTCAGCTGCTAAATAAACATTTAATGTTCGCTCATATTACACAGCAGCAATCAAAGGTCTTCACAGCCTCTAAGCTACTTTAATGAGCTGCTGTGATTCATTATTTCATCTCATTACATGCAATTAAAAGCTACTGTGCAGTTGTCTAGAAGGATGTGAGAGCTTGATTAATAGCAGTTTTATTAATTATTCAGTAGTTATTAAAAAATGCTAGTTGTTTTTGCGAAGTGGAACCAAATGTTTTATTTTTCACTTTCTGTTTAAACTTTTAAAATAAGATGACAGTGAAAAGTTTTCCCTAAATGTGAAGCGAGCCATCAGTCAGCTGTGCATTACATCCAAACCGGGAGGATAAACGAATCTCTACATGGACAATGTCTAATGTTACTGCATAATCATAGCACAGGAAGGCAATTTATTACTTAGTGTGCAGAAGAAAATCTTTTCAGAAGAGCCTGTATACAGAAGCATGCCACAGCGTAGACTTCAGCACAAATCAAGTTATTCTTACTCCAACAGTTCCTTTCATCATCTTCACTCACACAAAGCGTTGGGTCAGCCCACCGCCTCTGGTACTCACCTTCTTTAACAGAGTTCACTTTATACCATCTACTTACTGTAACAGAAGCCATGAAACACAGACGACACATTCAGCACAGAGGCGGATGAATCGCAAAGCTCGGCCTTGATCTCAGATACAAAAAGATGAAAACTGTTTCTGCAAGGCCCTAAAAGTGTTGGGCGAGCCTGTGTATGGACTGAGCGGGGGTTTTACATGTGTCTGAAAGGGATTTTGTTGAGATGTGCTGGAAGAGGAAAGCATTGACTTGGTGATGCTCTGAGTCGGTCACAATGCTGTGCTTCCAGCGAGAACAGGAGCGGCTAAGCCACTTCTGAACCTCCCACACACCCAGCACACCGCCCGGCTGAAAGGGAGCTTTGTTTTCTGCAAAAGAACAATTCAAATCTGCAGCTCAGATTTCCCACGTATTTTCTAAATGTAGCTTCCTTGCTGTCATTTGGTTAAAGAGAATGTTAGTTTTAATCACGTCTTGTTGTGAAGCTCAATATAGTGATAATCCATCTAATTCCTCTGACAAAGAAAAGGATTTTCACCAATAGAGAAGCTGTTGAGTGCAAATCAGGGAGAAATCGAGGAGAAATCAACACAACTTCTGACACCTTCATCATGGAGACTTTCAGCTTGTGGATGTGTTTGATCAGCTTGTGAAAGAAAGTCCCAGCCAAGACAGCAACGGTCAAACCCCAAGAGCAAAACCAACCCTGCTTCCAGAAACGTCATGAGACAGGAAAGCAAAGAGGAGATGCAGAACTTTAGGAAAGTGTTAGTAAATGTATTTGTTGCTGCATAGAAGGAGGGAGGGTGGGAAAAGGGTAAGAAAGAAAAGCAAACCTCTGCAAACTGGCTCACACCAACTTGAACCCTTTGGAAAAATGTAGAAATCCCGAAACAATCCCAACACCGGAGTGTCCACCGCAGGGCCAAGGCAGTCCGATAACAGCCTCCTTCATGGTTAATCACCTCCAGCTGAGTTCTGGCTGCACAGACTCAACTTCAGCACATAGATTTCATTTTAAAAGTTACAAGTATTGGCCCTTATCGTGCAATTTGGCCCTGCTGTGGGGAAATAGCCAATCAAAAGCCTCCGCCGGCCCCTGCTGACAACGAGCAGCAAACAGATCAGAACCCCCACAGCGGTCAGATCAGCTCTGATCCCAGCATGGGAGAGTTTCCAAAAATGAAATCTGCATGCATGTGTGCAGGTGTGTGTGAGTGGTGGGGGAGGGTGGAGGACATGTTGAGCATTCAAACGTTTTTCTGCATCACGTTGCGCTGCAGAAACCGCAGATGTGTGGCTTGGCGTTTACGGCGTCTTTGTGTGTTTGGGTGGTTTTGTTCGGACTCACCGATGACGAACGTGGTGAGCGTTTTTCTGCTGGCGCCGTGCTTGTTCTTGACCTCGCAGGTGAAGGTGGTGTTGACGGCGTCGTCCACCTTCCTCACCGTCAGCTTGTTTTGCTCCACCACCACCGTGTCCGGCAGCGAGCCCGAAGCCCTGGAAACGACCAAACAGGAAGATAGAACGGGGTCAATAGGAGGACAGAGCCATCCGTCATCTATCTGCTAAACTTTACAGGTTAATCTGTGCTGTAAAGATGTGGAGTGTGTGCTGCTTACGTTGTCCAGGTGATGGTGGTGGGCTCAGGGTTCGCCGTGGCATGGCAGAACAGAACCGCGTCAGAGCGACCAACATACCAGTTGTGGTCGTAACCGTCGATGGTGACAGTGGGAGGGTCTGGAAGTGAAAGTTGTGCTTAATTACAATAAATAAATGGATCATTTTTGACACCTTTAACAGTGCAGTCATGTTAACTGTTTTACAGACAGATGCGGTTTAACTTTTTAAATACTGGTGCAGTTTTTGTGATGGTTGTGTCTGGTTGTTCCTGGTGTTTTAAGGTTTCTGTTTTATCAGGAAGGTTTGTGACTAACTTAATAAAATTCTGGAAAGGTCCAGAAGTGCAAATGCTTTTGCACTTCGCTGTTGGGCCATTGTGAAACAACACAATGTTTATGGTGAAGGTCAAATAAGGACGAAATGAGAGAAAATAAGACATGAGACCGTGATGTGTCCAAATGTTGCATCGCAGCTCCAGTAAAATGACCTTCAGACAGCTGAGCTCTCCAACCGTAGCTCATAAAAATCTCAATACAATTGAGGAATGTCGACCTTTCCTCCAAAAATCAAAAGGAAGAAGAAAATGTGTTAAATTTATAATCAATCTGAGCTTTGGGACATTCTGCCCTTCATGTTTTTGCAACCATGCATTCTTTATATACGCATGGTTGCATTCCATTTCCCATGTATTTATGCAGCTCATGTTTATCACACATTTCTCACTTGCATTTATGCTGACTCGGCCTCTAACATCCTATTACAGATGAGCAGGACGTTTAGTGGGAAGCATTTCCTTCCTATGTTGCTGCATGAAGACATAACTTGTACATGGTTTTTGTTCATATGTATTCTGTCATTGCTACCAACAGTCTGTTGGACAGTTTGAATGTCAACGTGATTCACTGTGAATCACGTTGACATGATTTTTAAAAAAAAAAAACAATCTGTCAAGTTTTTACAACTTAAAAGATATCAAATTGGAAGTGAAAAAAGTGGATTGGTGCATTTCTAATTGAAATATAATGCAGTAACTTATTTTCACCCTGCTTTCGCCTGATTTAAACGCATTTTTAGTTCCAGCACTGATCTGTGTGTGTTTTCTGCCTCTGTAGACTCTGTGTTTGACTCACAACATGAGTGTGTGTTTCACGTAACTTACACTCCACTGAGAGCTTCAGAACCTCAGTCCACGGCCGGTCCTGGGTCTTCTGGTCGACCAGACAGGTCACCTCTCTCCCGTTGTCCTCCGCCGTCGGGACCAGCCTGTACTCGCTCCGAACCGTCACTGTGCCGTCCGGCCCGTTCGTGGAGCTGGTTGAGTGGTTGCCGCCGACCGACGCCAGCCACTTGATGGTGGCGGCCGGTTTCCCGTCCGCAGCCTCACAGTGGGCCACCATCACCGACTTGCTGCCAGCCTGGACCGTCACGGCTTTGGCCGAGTTCTTGGGCTTGGCTGGCATCGCAGAAAATGAGAAGAAAAGAGGGGAAGAGAAATTGTGGCGATAAGAAAACAGATGGTCCAAAATCCAAAAAATGTGGCATAGAAGGGAAAAGGTAAAAAAAAAAAAAACATTTTGTGTAAAAGAGTCAAGAAAGGAGGAAAGAATGAAGAAATGGGGAAAAAGAGGAAAAGGTTATCAGTTTCATGTAGGCCTGAAACGATTCCTCGAGTGATTCCAGTACCTCGATTATTAAAAATCCTCGAGGAAAACTGATCCGCCTCGAAGCCTCGTTATATTATGTGTTATTATTTAGCGCACCGTGTTCCGGCCGGGACTTTATTTGCTCTCTCACTTCCGCCTGAGTTGTTGACCAAAGCTAAGTGTTAGCAGCATAACGTCCAGTTTTCAAGTTCGGCCTGGGAGGATTTTATTGAGTCATGATAATGT